>VZRO01001162.1:269833-316810 GCA_013397915.1 Daphoenositta chrysoptera | reverse complement strand
AAAAAAAAAAAGGCAGCTTCATGAAACTGCCTAAACGTTATTCCTAAAGTTTTAGCTCTATTAGCCAGTCCTTTGCATTTTTAATCAGTTGGTAGCTGAGTTATTGTTGTTACTGAGGTTTATAAATCTTTACTGACCCCAGCCCAGTGGTTATAATCCTGTGAAAGTTTCATCTGTCCATGCTTTAAGCTGCTTTTTGTTCTATTTCTTTTCCCTCCTCCTACCACTAACACAGCGTTCAGCTGACACAGCACTTATCTTCAACCAGTTTTGAGGCATTTCTTTTCCTGGGAACACTTTGCAGATGAATTCAGTGGTGCCAATGACCAGGCCTAGACTGTGGCGTCCAGCAGCTCCTCCTTCCTGCTGGAAGGAAGATCCAGTGTGCAAGGGAGGAGAAAGCAGAGGTGGGCAGACACCCAGACAGACATTTTAGAGAGCAGACATGCCAGGCAGGCAGTAGTGCAGCATATGCTCTGCTGTCTAGAAACAGTCAAGTTGAATCCCAAATCCTGGCAATTCTCTTGATGTGGTAGATCTGGTGATATAAAAAATATTTTCTTGCTAACTGTGTCTGTAAGCCTGACTCTGGTTTTAAGTAAGAAGAGGAAATGTTTGACCTTGAACTAAACTACTACTTGACTTACTTCAGGCTGCCTTCCAAACTCTTTTTTCATTTCAAACACAAGTTATTTATGCCTCTCCTTCATAAATGCTGCAGTGCTACAGGCACTGAGTGGCTGCTGCCTTCCATTCTGGGGGGCACATGACTTTTGACAGCCTGCAGCAGATCCTGGTCCATCCCACATCCAGACATTTTTGGTATAAAACATTTGTGTATAAAACCACAGCTACATTTGCTTTTCAAGCCTCTCCCCCCAGCTTAGAGTAGGATCAGCTGCAGTTCATCCATCCTGCAGCAATGCTCTTGCTTAAAGACTAGAATTATGGAGGTTTATTTAGCACCCTGATAAAGAAATATCCCAGGATGTCTCTGTATTTTGTTTCTGTTTCACGTTTTTCCAAATATTGCAGGAGTTGCAATGTACATATACGCACAAAATTATTTTAATTAAATACAAAAGCAATTAAGTTAATGAAAGCAGCTTAATGAATCTCCTCACTGTGAAAAACATAAAAGTTTACATTAGCAGAACTTTTCTTCAGAATGCATTGGAACAATATCTACTGTATGTGATCTCTTATAAAAAGCTAAGAGATCACATACAGTGATCTCTACATCATCTCTTGCACAGCCTTTTTACGCTAACAAGAGTCTGTAGAGAAAGGTATCATTTAGCTTTTCAAGCTCTGCAGGGCTCTTCTTACTCTATATCCCACACTCCAAATACAAGTAAGGAAGTGTCCCATTCTGTAAGGTAAGACTGAAGGATCTAGACGACTTCCAGAGAAAAAAAATCCTCCCTGTTTTCCCACTTACTCAATAAGATGCTCTTTCTTAGCATTAAGCAGTGATTAATACTTAGCGTTAACCAGTGCTTAATATTAGGAAATCATGGTGATCTTTGTTTTAAATAAGAAATGCAATTATTTTGGCCTATTTTTTCCTTTTCTGCCCAAACTGATTTCTACTGAGATAGATTTTTGCTTTGTTCCTGCAAAAGCATATGCAAATCAATTTCAATCTTGCACATGTTTCAAACCCCGTGTTTCCAGCATCCACTCAGTCTCTTTATTTGGTTTATATGACTGAAACATTGCTGCTAAGAATCCACAAATAACCACCGCATGCCTTTATCTATAAATGTCTTTGAATGCATTCGTACAAGGAAGATCCATTCCTGGAAGTCAATGTAAACAAAAACCTGTCTGCAGGACTGATCAGGGCAAGAACGATTTTAAAGATTGCTTAAAATTTAGTGAATCTACTCGTAGTCCAAGTGGATGTTTGCAAGCATTGTTGAGCAGCATTGGAATACTATAGCAGTAACAACATCTGGTGTCCTGCCAGGAGGGAAAAGACCACAATCCTGCACACAGATGAGTCTTGAAAAAGTTCCTAGTGCTGCCAGGCTTCTTAAACATCATGGAGCAGGGAGGGAAGGCCATGCTGCCTCTTTTCAGCAAAGCTTTGGATGTAGCTGTTTTGCTCGTGCTCTGATAATGACAAGCAGTTGGGAGGTTTTCCTTTGTGCTTTGGCTGGCAGTCTGCAAGTGGAGAAACAAAGCCAGCGCTGTAGCTGGTACAGCTGGGGCTGTGCTGACTCATCCGAGCCGAGGCTCTGGCTCTAGCTGTGGCACTTGGAATTATTTATTTCCCTTTGCTGCATGTCCCGTCCATCGGGTAAAGGTTGCCGCTATTTGCAGCAGAGGCAGTGGAAGGAGGGGTGGCTCTGAACACTGGCTGTCACAGTTCACAGCCGGGCAACCAGAGCCCCAAACACAGCTCGCTGATGAGCTCACATGAAGGAAGCTGGGCTGTGACTTGTCACCGCTGAAATACGAGCACAGCTCACTGCAGGGGTGATAACCTTTGGCAGAAGGTAACCTGGGCAGGAGGGGACAAGAAAACATCCACCTTCTCCAGAAGCCATGAGGTACTGGCACTAGCTGCATATCTGTCAGTGCTAGGGCACCCAGATCATAGCAAACTAAAGCTTTCAGATAATTTCCCAAAGGTAGTGACAGTGTGGTGTATAAGACATGTTCCTGTTGGTGCACTAAATGCCACCTAAAGCCATGTGTTGACAATATTTATAAAAGAGCAGTAACAGCGTTTCTCCCACTCGCCTGGGATTTCTCTCCTGTGTCAGGTTCTGTTTATTTGAAGGCTCCATAAATTTTATTTTCTTTTAAAAGAGAAAGACATTTCCTCATAATTGTACCCCAAAGGGGGAGGTGATGACTCTGATCAAGGGAATGTGGAACAGCGTTCAAGTGAGGCAATTTGATTCTTGTGTGCAGTCTGAAAGCTGCTAACTGAGGACTGTTTTGGAGAACTTGGCTGGCCAGCATCTCTGGTATGTTTGGAAGCATCCTAAGGAGATATTTTTGTAAACCACTGGGATAAGGCAGTCTTTTAAGGGTGATTTAATACTGCTCGGCAGTCACTTCAAGTCAGCGTATCTGTGGATATTGCTAAATTGACTGTAGCAAAGATAAGAAATTCACACCAGTTCCCCCACTGCAGCAGAGATTTTTTCCATCACACTCCCAAAGTCTAGCAGAAGCTTTCAGAAAACATGATGATGATTCAGTCTTGTGACACCTCACTTTCTCTTTTCTCCTCTGGAGAAACCAGACCAGACTTTGAATGGAAAGATTATTATTCCAGTCCTCAAAGGAGTATCTGGCACATCACTACGCCTCACAAGGATATGTATTTGCTTTGGAAAGGCTGAAATATTAATGAGATTGGAAAGGGAAGGCCTATGTGCTAATGCAGCTGTGCTCTGCAGCTCTGCATCATCCTGGTATGGGTTTTTGTTTATTCTATCAGTTTCTGTAGAAAATCCTGTTCAACCTTTAAAAATGTTTTTTGGAATTAATTTCTTGATGTAATTAAAACAAATAGACTATACATGCTGCAGAATTAGAGGGAATATGTGTAATTTTTTTAATGTAAGGTGGTTTTTTTTAAATACCACATTTGTGTTAGTTTCTTCAGTGTCAGTACAAGGCGTTTAAGTGAAAGGGTTACTGTGGAGAGACAAGGCCAAATAAGGACAGGCTAAAACTCTTCATTGGAAGACACCAGGGAGCAAAGCTCTCTTACTCCAGTGAGGATTTCAAGAGTTTTATATCTCAGCTATGACCTTTAAATGAAAGTGCTGGACTAACAGCAGGGAGCTGAGATGGGATTCTGTTCTCAGTGACGTCTGGGGGGTGTGCATGAGAACAGCCCTGATGCTGCGTCTGTTCTGCAGTCAGTGTTGTCCCAAATATGGGTTGTACCCAGAGTGCAAGAACATAGGTGGGTAGATACATAGATTAGATAGATAGATAGATAGATAGATAGATAGATAGACAGACAGGTAGATAGATGAAGAACAGATGTTTGTTTACTCCCTGTCTGAGCAGGGATGGGTAAATCCACAGAGCAGCACCCTCCCTGCATGCCAGCACCCACTTCTACACCCTTTAAACAGTGACAGATCAATGTCTTCCCTGCAGGAAACAATATTAAACTACATTCGTTGGCTAAACATTTTCTCACTTTCATTTAAATACCAGATTTTACCCCTCATGCTCTACTGGGAAGGGGGTATTGTGAGTAAGGAGCATCTACAGCTGATGGGTGTGAACTTTGCTGTGCCAATGACTACAGGTTAGCACAAAAGTTCAGCTCAAATCCTTTCTTGGCCTTATCAACTGCTTGTTCCTCCTTTATCTCCTTGTTTGGTGGATTTAGGGTGCCATCCTCCTCTGCTTCTCACTTGTTTGATAGATTTACAGCATTGTGTTGTTCTCAGGGCAAACTTCTTCTTCAGAAACCAGAGATGGGGTTTGTAGGGCTGAACAGACTTTAAATTAACATTTCCAAAAAGAGGACTTTGTGTGAATGAAAGGAAATATGAATAAAAAACTTTTCTTATTTGGTTTTTTTTTTCGGTTGTTGTTGTTGTTGTACCTGCTGTGAACTCTGAGCAAATGTGCATGAAACATATATTAATCATCTTTTACTGCATACACCCTCTGAATAAGGCCTGGAGGTATCTGATGTGTGGCTACCTGGCCTGTGAGCCCATTGGAATGGGTACACAAGGATTTTGCAGATTCAGAGCCCTACACAGAGGTATTACACCTACCCACGTGAGCTGTGATCTCATGGGATAACTTCAATGAGTCTAGCTAAGAAATTGTAATTTCTTCTCTGATCTGGAGACTGTTTGGTAGGGATTTATATTAAATTTGGCTCAAAAATCAACAACTTGCACATGTCCATGACCACAGAGAAGCAGCCCACAGACCCTCACAAACTGCATGGAAGAAGATGAAAACGTTTGATCTACAGCAAGATTGGGATTGTGGCAGTGACCTGAATTTTCTTCTGCACAGAACCTAATTTTTTTTCATCCTGGTTTATTTAAATATGCTTAGTCATATATCTGTGCTTATGGCAAATGTTCTATTCACACTGATGTTGTCTGCATGAAAATAAAGCTATTGGTTTCCCACCTTGCACATCCTGTTTTCAGTGCTTCTGGAGTTCTGCTGCAGAGTTTTGTACTCTTTTTAATAGATAGATTTGGTGAAATTTCTGCAGCATTAACATGTGAAGCTGCCATGGCTCCTCTTGTTTTGTCAGCATCACTGTAAAAGCAGCTGACGCTATAGCAATTACTCTATTTTCCCCCTCTTGGCACACCAGTGAACAATCCCCATCATGCCCTTAAACATCTGTATTACCATCTTCATGGCCTAGAAGGAGCAGCAAGGAGTGAAAGGTCTTTTTCAAGGCAGCAGAGACAAAGAAGACTTATTATCATTGCTAAAGCAGGATGTGTGATTTCCACATTGAAGTGACCTTGTGCTAGTTTTCAGTAGAAAATGCATCCTTCACTTCTAAAAAAATGGTGAAACACAGTGAATCCTATCCCACTTCTTTCTGTTTCATATGCATTCTGGTTATTACTGTGGGATAAACAGTGGTACAGCAGTTGCATGTTCAGCCTCTCATCCACCAGCACCCCCACGCCCTTCTCCTCAGGGCTGCTTTCTGTCCCTTCTCCACCCAGCCCGTGTTTGTGCCTGGGATTGCCCCAATCCATGTGCAGGACCCAGCACTTGGCCTTGTGGAGCTTGATGAGGTTTCAATGGTCCCCCTGAATGCTTAATATATATATGTGCGGTCAATTTTTAATTTTTTTTTTTTTTTTTTTTTAGGAGCAACGTCACTGGTTGTTAAGCTCTAACAGTTCCTATAAATGCCACAGCATTGCCATGGTGACAGTATGCTTTCACAGCCTTTCTGATATGGCAGCACATATCTTTATTCATGATGTTTGGCTACTACTTTAGTCCCATAAAGCAGGCATTAAATTTACAACTGCTAGCACCACTTCTGTATTCTATCACTATT
The DNA here is from genome assembly GCA_013397915.1 of Daphoenositta chrysoptera. Lineage (NCBI taxonomy): Eukaryota > Metazoa > Chordata > Aves > Passeriformes > Daphoenositta > Daphoenositta chrysoptera. Next base: position 310,767 of record VZRO01001162.1, on the reverse strand, counting down.
TTTGGTTAGGCTTTACAACAGAATGAGATGTTTGGGTTTTTTTGCTTTGCATTTTTATTTATTCTTGCTTTGGACCGTTGGTTTTTTTTGGTTTTTTTTTTTAACAACTTGAAAATTGTCCTTTTTTCTATAGAATCTTGATTTGAGGTTTTCAGAACATTTTAAATAATGCCTTCTAATCAATTTGGCTAGATAAAAAAAAATATCCAGCTTGTGCAAAGTTTAACCACCTGTTTTAAAAAAAAATCCTGCTGGTATTTTCTGTATTTTGTCTTTTATGGTGAACAGCAAAGTTGGATAAGCAGAAAGGAGTGACCATAAAACATTATTGTGCATGGAGCAGTTTGTAAAAATGAGATGCCTCTTCTGTTTACCATCTGGTTTCTTGGTGCCAGAAGGCTGCACTGCACATTGCTGCTTTTCTTTCTTAAACATGATTGGCATAAGATGATTTTTTTCTCCTCCTACCTTGTCATTTCAGAGTGTTTTACCTTAGGTTGAGTTTTATGCCTTGGGTTTTGTTTTTTTTTTTTCCTGCAGTTTTCATCTGTTTAGGATTCTAAGCGTTACCTGCCTATTGCCAAAACTTTCCTTATCCCAAAAAGGGTCATTGTCAGATGTCATGAAGCAAGAAGGCATGCTGCAGTGGCCCAGGTAACAAATATAAAACCAGAGTTTTAAATCCATTGAGGAGTTGTGATTTTTATTTCATGTTTCCTTTCCCCAGGGCTATCTTACAGGCTGCCTGGTCAAGATTATTATTTTTAGTCATTGTAGTTACTGTAAACATGGAACAATCGCTTCCTTTAATGTGAAATCACATCCATTAACCTACCCTGAGTGGTCTGGGCACAAAAATGCAGCTTATTTCCCTCAGGTACTCTGGTATGTTGGCCCTACGTATCTCACCAGCAATTATTTTAACACTGTGTAAATTTACCGTATGATGCAATGCTCTCAGCTGTTCTGAGCTTCTCTCTGGACCATGTAGAAAATAGGTGTTATTAAAGCAGGATAATGCTTGTGTACACAGCAATTAAAAAGGAAAAGTTTGAGTTGAGCACAATATAAAGTTCCGTGGGATTTCATTGATCAGTCCATGTGTTGCTGGCTACGTAGCAGCAGGCAGGCACACAAATAATAAACAAAACCACAATTTGCTAAATATAGCCTCAAGATCGACACAGACAGAGGAACTTCTTGCCAGAAAGAAATGGATAATGCAGAAATACCATATACAGCAGTATTTCAAGACTAGGAAGTCTCCAATGTGTTTAGAAAATAATTATTTACTACTCAAATCTGGAGTAACAAGATTTCTAGTAGCCCAGGTACAGCATGTTTTGTCTCAGCACTGAACACTGATTCAGCAGTCCTTGCTAGGCTCCTTGTCAGCACTTGGTACTGATACCCAAAATACAGAGTTCATAGTTCAATGGTATAAGCTGCTCAAACATCCCCACATAGCACTTGCCATGACCCATGTAACTCTCAGAATAAAAAGTTGTTGTTCTTAATTCTCTTGAGAAGTGTCTGCGAAGTGTGGATTATGCTAACATCAAAAGGCTGCATCAACATTAGAGGTGAAGAAAGGATTTTTTTGTCTGCACATTAGTATCAGCAGTAACAGCAGCTGTTGACAAACACATCGAGTCACAGACTCAGTTCACGAGATGTGCTCTCACCAGCACAGGGCAGAGAATTATCAGTGCCCTGGACCCGCTGGCTGCAACGGAGCCCAGGATGTGCTTGGCTGCCTTCACCACAAGGGCACACTGCTGGCTTGACGTTGTTTTATTCACAGCAACACTGTTCAGTCATTCCAAGTGCATTTTCTTGCAATCACACTGGAAGCAGATCAGCTGCCTGAAGTCTGCTCTCATGGAGGTTAATTTCTGGGGGGTTTCTTTTCATGTGGGCCAAATTAAATAGTAGGTGGATTTTCTCATTGAAATTTTCATCTGCAAGTTTTCCGATTCAAAATCCGGAGAGCTGATTGCAGGTTATCTGATTTTCTTCTTTTTCTCTTTGTGGAGAAGTAAAAGAAGATTAGTTTGATGGTGCAGTATCAGAAAAGAGGAAAATAATCTATTTCCTTTTATTTAAAGTGCCTTTAAAATCCTCCTTGAAGTTCTTACCTCTTCCAAGCCCCAGCCCCCACAAAAAACAAACAAACAAACAAACCCCCAGAAAAACAACAAACAAAAACAAGAACAGAATAAAAAACCCCTTTCTCCAATCAATTTCAATGGCTCCTTGGGCATGTAAGAATAGTTCTTTACTTAGTAGTGGTAGCTGAAGAGTGAGGCGTACTGATCTGCAGTTCACTTCCTCTTCATGAAGCCATTTGGTAAATCCTTTCACATTACTTGAATACCTAACTATAGTCCTTACTTTAGTGTAGCTCATTGCCTCTCCCTTTACTCTGCCTGATGTGTTTAGACCATTTTGCCACCAACAACATTAAAGATATCCCATGCCAAGGTATTATGTAGCAACTCATAGCAGAACTGACCTTTTCCACAGCAGAATAGGAGAGACTCCCACGTCATAGTTTGATGAGTGTTGCCTACCCACCTTTTCAGTTCTGGAGCCAGCTTTTGAGAGCAAGGATTAATGACAAATCATTATGGCTGCTGAAATGCAAACCCACGCAAAAGTAATCGTGACGATGTTTTCCTCACCCTGACAGACATCTATTTCAAATACTGAACATACTAGAGACTTGCTTACTGGTTTCCTGATTTTATTTATCCAGGGATAGGGTTTGAGCATCTCCACTCTGTTTATACTGTTTAGATTGTATGGATGCAGGGAAAATGCCTTCCTGCTGTATGTGAAGAATTACAGCTACTATCCATAGTTTGAATAACAGTTTTTCTAAAAGAAAAGATCTGTATTGAGTGAGGCTAGGTCCACATACCTCAGTTTTAAGGAAACGAATTTTTTTCTTTTCCCTCTACAGATACTATTTTCCATTTTTTTTTCTTTTCCCAGAGAAAACAAGAACACACAGAAATATATTTTTGAAAAGCTGTCATTTTCTGCTCTTTTTCTTTCAGAAATTTGGAATACAATGGGAAGAGAAAGAGGTGCCTATTTCTCAAATCCTTCCCAAATTCGAGAATAGGGTCAGTGGAAGGTGTCTCAGTTAGGACTCACCTTTTGCCTCATTACTTGGGAAAATTCATTATTTCTCCAGGAAAGTTATTTTAAAACCTATAAGCCCTCCACAGAAAAGAAAATCTCATCTCAGTAGAATTGTGATACAGGAAGAGAGCCATACAAATACACTGCAGAAGTTACTAAGAGAGGGTAGTCTGTTCATGACCTGTGGGCTGCTGATGTAATTCAATTAAGTTTATTTTGTTAATTTCTTTTTATTGATCTAGAACACTTTCATTGCTTTCAAGTTCCAAAATCAAGACAAGCATGTAGGATCTGTATTTTGACTTTGCTTCTTCCAGGACTACATCTGATTTTCACTGATACATTACGGGTAAAGGAAGTTCACCTAAGGTCAGTTCTGTGCAGCTGAGTTTGAGTCTCCTTAGCTTCAGGCTCTATCACACTGAATGCAAAATATATTTTTAGAGATTGAAATCCCATCGGGGGTGAGGGGTGTGCAGGTGAGAGCACATAAGGGACTTTCCACAGGGTGCTTAGAAGACAAAATGCACCTCCTGCCAGCTGAAAGCCTGCTTGCTGTAGATTCAGGAGCAGAGCTGGATGTGCTGGGCATTATAAACCCAAAAGTCATAACATGTACAAAGCCTAACAGGGAACCTGTGAAAGCACCCCTTTACTTTCAGGAAAGATTTCCTGCCTTCTCAAAAATGCTCAAGAGTTGCTCTTTGTAGTGACAAAATGTTTATCATGGAGGGCTTTTGTATGGTAGGGCTGCCTGTGTGTTTTCTGTTGGGGTTATCGTAGAGGTGCGAGCACTGACGCCACTGACACTGTTCTTTTTGTCCACACATCTGGTCCTTTGAATGTTGCACAATAAAACAAAATTGGACTCTGTGGCTGATAATAGAATCGAGGACAGTACAAACTGATGGCTTACAACAATGGGTACTTGATAATTAAAACTATGGTTTTGTGTAACTTGGAAGCTGCTGAGGCTATTGTTGGGACAAAAAATCCTTTCTTCCAACTTTCAATACCAGATCAAGCAATATCTTTTGCACCTTAGTAAATGTAAAGAAACAATTACTTGACTGTTTGTTTTTACTAGCTGTATATAAATAAACTGCAGGCTTGTTCATAGATCTACCAGAGAGTGACACACAGTACAAACTGCCAACTTAAGGCAGAATATATCAGAAGCAGCATGAATCAGGAAGAAAAATACTTCGGGAAAGAAACAAAAATCCTCATTTGATATGTGTATGTACAAATGATAAAAACAGAGGCAGAGGCAAATATTGACTCTTGTGCTCTGCACACAGTGGACATTACAGAGGTGTGAAGGGGCAGGGAGCAATTGAAGACATTGGTCATGATACCCTAACCTGGAGAAAATGAACCATTTTGCTCTTACCTGAGCTAAGCCTGCAGGAACATAGAGATGCTTTTGATGCTTCATTGCAATGCTAAATTTGATGGAATATAATTTTGGAAAGCAGCTATTTCTATTTTATCTTTAATTAGTTGTCTTATTCCGTGTGAAGCAGAGTCCATTTCAGGCTATTCATCTGCATCTTTCAGTTTGCCAGTAAAAATCATGCAGGGAAAAAAGCTCATCATTTGTGGAAATTGTTCCTGTTCTTGTCTGACATAGCAAGAGCTATTCAGTTCAGAGTACAGCTTGTTTTTCCTCTGACCCTCTTCTGAAGCATCACCCTTATTTATCGTATCTGGTTCAGCTGTGCTGAAGCACAGTATAAAATTAACTCCAAGCTAAACAACTTCTGTTGTAATATTTCTGCCTGGAAAGCGTGTGGGGCAGACGAGAAGCAGTCTATGGAATCACCTATAATGAGGCACTTAAGGTGGCGCTGATGGGATAGTCATGGCTTGAACATGAAGTGTTCATTTATCCCTGGGGTTTGTTCTGATGGACCCACCTGGCAGCAGGAGAGTATCAGCTCCTTCACCATTACATGAGTCTGTTTGATGACCCAATTTTTAGAAGACTTTATAGAAGATTTGTCATAAATATAAAGCCAAATTGGTCAAAGCCAGTTTGGGAGAGAAGGATGCCCTGGAGGGAGGATGGAAAAAATGGACTTTTTTTCACACTGTATCAATAACCTTTAATAATGTTCCAAAAGCTGGTACCTCCACAATGCAAGGAAGAGAATAACTGTGATATTTTGTGAGTAACTGTATGAACATTGATTCTATTTCTGCATCTGAGGTTTTAAAAACTGAAATAAAATAGTGGTTAGTGAAGTGCTTTTTCTTCTCCCCTCCACCTAAAAATAATATTTAATTTGTATGTTACAAGTAATCTGCAGGCATACTGCAGTACTTAAAGTGCTTACTATAAATTTCCTGTGAGTATTAAATCTTTGGTAACCTCATTATTAATAATATTCAGGCAGCTACTTTGAGTTATTTTGTATACCCAGTGATTTGCTTTTTCCTACTTTTAAAAAGTTATCAATAAAACAGATCTTTTGACATTCATGATAACTTGGAAAGCAGGATGTAAAAAATTTCTAGTGTATCTGATCCATTTATCTGCTTCATCTGGTGCTGTCATTTAATTCATGTGTTTCCCCTCCACATTATAATGATAATAATTTACATCTGCAACATATGAGTATGCTAGATATACCCATAATAATCAGATAATGAAAAATTGAAACTGAAATGAACAAATATGTCCAGCGAGGGTTTTTTTGTGTAATTAATGTCTATCTTTAGAATATTGTGTAAGGATTGAAAAATACAAGCACAAGCCTATAAATTTGGTAAGTTGCCCAACTTTCTGTCGTCACAGTGCTGGATTTAAAACCTGGGTGTTGCTTACAAATTATTCAGACTTTGGGGCTATATTTGGGAGTGGGGCAGGCTTTGATAAAACTAAACACAGTCCTAACATATGTGAGGCTGCTTTAAACTATTTCTCAGCTGATTCCCGTGGAACTCCTCACCTCACTTGGTGTAAATGTCAAAGGCTCTTTTGTGACCTTGTTATGACATGGCTGACTCCTATTCTTCTTTACTAGGATATTTTAACAACTTAAGATTTATTCTTTAGAACCAAAATTATTTTAAGACATATAATTGGATCAGTGCTGGCATCTCTTTGCTTTTCTACCACAATATCTGGCTAAGGAGTCCCTGAGCCTGCTGTTTAGTGCTTAACACAGTTAGAGCTGAATCTGAGGTGGAAAATATCAGTTATTTAAGACTTTTTTTGCATCTTCCTAATAGTGTGACCCACTGGTGTCTCCTTTGGTGCACAGAAGTGCAGCTAGACTGGCTCAATTTCTCCACAGCTCTCTACAGCCCCAAGGAACAATTTTGTCTGTCAGTATCTGACACAGCCTGTGCAATACTGCGTCAGCTCTGCCTCCCTGCCAGGCACACACCTTCCTCTCGAGGCTATGAGGAAAGTGGTGAGAGCCTGTATGCCTGCTTAATCATCCTGAGACAAGGAAATGCCATGAATCAAACATGTCAGGCCTGGACCAGGCCCAGGAGGCTGGCAGTTGTTATTAGAGTCGTGCTCCTCAGTGCCCACTGCTAATGAAAGGATGAGTTTGAAAACACGGCCCAGAGAGAGGGAGGGAAGACCTGCAGGAACAGGTCAGGATTACTCAGGTGGAGACTGAGCAACCGCCAACCAAATGAAGTTCAACAAGGGAAAGTGTCGGATTCTGCACCTGGGATGGGGTAACCCGGCGTGTAAAAAAAAGACTGGGGTATGAGGGGCTGGAAAGCAGTGCCAAGGAAAGGGACTGGGGGTCCTGGTCAGTGGCTGTGCCATGGAGCCAGGAGGGACATCCCTGTCCTGGGGGCACCAGGCCCAGCATGGCTGGCCAGGCCAGTGAGGGACTGTCCTGCTCTGTTCTGGGCCGGGGCGGCCTCACTGGGAATATTGTGTGCAGCTCTGGGCCTCACAGTGTAAAAAAACCATAAAACTGTTACAGAGTGTGCAAAGGAGAGCTATGGGGATGGTAAAGGCCCTTGAGGGGAAGCCACGTGAGGAGCAGCTGAGGGTACTTGGTCAGTTCAGCTGGAGAAGAGGAGACTGAAGGGAGACCTCACTGCAGTTCTGCAGCTTCCTTGTGAGGGGAAGAAGAGGGGCAGGCACTGATCTCTGCTCTGTGGTGACAGGGACAGGACCTGAGGGAATGGCCTGAAGTTGTGTCAGAGAAGGTTTAGGTTGCATATTAGGAGAAGGGTCTTCCCCCACAGGGTGGTTGGGCACTGGATCAGGCTCCCCAGCAGGGAATGGTCACAGAACCAGCTGGATGGAGTTCAAGAAGAATTCGGACAATGCTTTTGGGCACAGGGTGTGATTCTTGGGGATGCAGGGTCAGGAGCTGGACTCGAGGATCCTTTTGGGTCCCTTCCAACTCAGCATATTCTGTGATTCTGTGGCAGACCAGAGCAGCCAGGAGGACAAAGCAGGCACATTTCTCCTGCCACTGACCTCTGAAGGGAGGAGAACTGTGCCATGGAAAATAGCTTTGGTGCATTTATTTCAGCAGTTTCTCTGAACATTCATTTCCTGTAATCTGAGTTCATGCTGGGCTTTCTATTGTCTTTTTAAGCTTTATTGAGGATGAGATAAAACAAAATTCTTGAAGGGGAACCTTGGCCTCAGGAACAAAGGCAGAGAGATGTGCTGTCACAGGTGAGTACGTTGTCCAGTGTGGATGCATTGTATATGTGCTGTTACTGGGAGATTTCTCCTCATGCTCTCCTTGGTTTTCAGCCGCTCCTTACAAAGTGTAAAACAAATTACGGCACATCTGGACTGCAAGTATGGGCTATTTAATGCTCCCATTTAGACAGAATTTCTTTGCCAGCTTTTGACATTTACGAGACTAACTAAACTTCAGTCTTTCCTGAGCAGAAAATTCCATATTCAAGCCCAAATGGTTACATCAGAAGTGCAGTGATTTCAGAAAACCCACTAAATCTGGCTTTATTTACCATTCAGTTAAAGGTTTCGATAATGAATTAGACCCTCCCAAAAAAGAAAAAAAAATAGATATATCAGTGTAAACTGGTGCAGTTGCTTACTAGTGTAACTGTGACCTAAATTACTCTTGACTGTAGGCTAAACATGGAAGGGATGTAGGAAAAAGTCTTTGGCTCATGCAGATTGGTTTGATCATCCTTCCTGACAGTCCTACTTATGTACTGACGATAAAGGCGGCTGAACTTAATGAATGAATTAAAATATGATGATAATGTCAGTAGCACTTCAGAAACATGCATTTCTGCTTAAGAATGAAAAGCTGACCACTTAGGCTACGGAACAGTTGCATGACAGTGTGCAAAACAAATTTGTGGGTGTTCACAGCAGGCTGGTTGATTTGAAACCATACTTTTTACTGGGTGCAAAAGTTAAGGAGCAGTACATGATTGCCACAGGTCTCTCCCTGACTGGGTGGAGTGTACTGCATCTCCCTGGAGAGGCCCTTTACTCAGAGGTGCTTTTAGGGAAAGGCTTAATTCTCTATCATGAGAAAAAAAATGTAACAGAAAGACAGGGAAGCATAGCCAGAATGAAAGAAAAGAGAAAGAATCAATCTTACACACACTAAAAGAAGTGTGCAACAGTACCAAACGTGACATGTACATGACACACAGAAAAAAGAGTGCGGAGTAACAGAGCAGCCTCAACACAAAGAAACCACAGGAAACCACGTGGTTACACTGAGAGATCTCCTCCATCATTGCAAACCATTTACTTTTCATTACCAGAGTCCTGCTGGTGCCTAAGCACCATTTTAAGCTCCACCTGCTCTTATAAAATGGAAGCTCAGCATCTGTAGAGGTGCTGGTTATTTATGATTTGTTTGCCAAAACAATGCAGGGTGCTGAAGTGACAGAGTTCCTGTATTGTCTTATTCAGAATTGGCTGTTTTAGAAAGAATAAAGGTTGCTTTCTATTTCTTTGGGTGTATCCTTTCAGTGGAGGAGAGATGGTTTCCTGTTCTTTTTATTACAGAAGAGTTAAAGCAAACCAAGCACTCTTTAGAGTTCATACCATCTTTAAAAATGTGAAGTTGTGAGATGTTTCTCAAACCACAAATGGTTATTTGAATTGGGTGTCATGGGGGTTTGCTCTGTGGTAGCAGCTTCTGGCATGCCCTGTCTGCAGTGGTGATGATTGAGAATGCACAAGGTGCACAACACTGTCTGTACTCTGATACCTGTTAAGCACTTTAGTAAGAAAGGATGTTAAGCCTCTTACATTAAAGGTTTATCTTAAGGAAAAGTTCCTCCTTTGAGTTCTCCATAAATGCCACCCAGCAACTTTATGACATCCGTAAGAGTGTTTCCTTTCCTGCAAACCTTTATCTGAAGTGGCACGTCTTGGAATTATGGACTCACGGTATTGTCAAGATTGGAAAAGACCTCTGAGATTATAGGACCCAACCATTAACTCACCACTACCATTTTCACCACTAAACTGTGTTCCCAAGTGCCCCATCCATGTGTTTTGAACACTTCCAGGAATGGTGATTCCACCACTTCAGCAGGCAGCCCCTTCCAATGCCTTACCACACTTTCAGCAAAGAAAATTTTCCTAAAATCCAATCTAAATCTTCTCTGATGCAACTTTCCTCTCCTCCTGTCCCTGTTCCCTAGGAGCAGAGCACAGGGCCCACATGGCTGCCCCCTCCTCTCAGGGAGTTGTGCAGAGCCACAAGGTCCCCCCTGAGCCTCCTTTTCTCCTGGCTGAGCCCTTTTGTCAGCTCCTTCAGCCGCTCCTGGTGCTCCAGACCCTTTCCCAGCTCTGTTCCCTTCTCTGGACACGCTCCAGCCCCTCAATTCCTTGTTGTGAGGGGCCCAGAACTGACCCTGGAATTCAACGTGTGGCCTCAGCACTGCCTGGTCCTGCTGCCACACCATGGCTGAGACAGCCCAGGGGCCATTGGCCTTCTGGGCCACCTGGACACTCCTGGGCTCATGTCCAGCTGCTGTCACCAGCACCCCCAGGGCCTTTCCAGCTTTCCAGTCACTTCTCCCCCCACCTGGAGCTGCAGGGGACTGTTGCGACCCAAGGGCAGGACCCAGCACTGCCCCTGGTTGTACCCATCCCACAGGCCTCATCCCATGGATCCAGCAGATCCCTCTGCAGAGCCCTCCTGCCCCCCAGCTTGGTGTAGTCAGCAAACTGACTGAGGGTGCCCTCAATTCCCTCCTGCAGGTCCTCAATGAAGAACTTGAACAGGCCTGGCCCCAGTACAAAACCCTGGGGAGCCCCAGTGGTGCCCAGCCCCAGCTGGATGTCAATCCACTCCCCAGCACTCGCTGCCCGGCCATCCAGACAGTTCTTTACCCAGAGAACACTTCACCTGTCCCGGTCATGAGCAGCCAATTTCTTCATAAGAATCCTGTGGGTAACAGTGTCAAAGACTTCAATAAAGGCTCCATAGACAACATCCAGAGTCTTTCCCTCATCCCCTAGGTGGGTCACCTTGTCATAGAAAGAGATCAGGCTGGACAAGCAGGACCCGCCTTTCCTAAACCCAAACTGTCTGGGCCTCATCTCCTGGTTGTCCTGGCCATGTTGGCACTCAAGCTGATTTTAGCAGCTGCTAGTAAGGAAAGTGTTAAAACACATGCCCAGCTGACACAAAGGGTTTCTAATAAGAAAAACCATGTTCAACTGCAGGGAAAGATACACCATTATCAAGCAGGGACGAAGGGAGTGATATGTGGGTGGCAGGGATATACTGACTGATTGATCCCACATGAGGTTCCCTAGAGCTTGGAGAGTTGCTCTTTGATGGTGAGGGTTTGTTAGGAAACGTGAGAGAAGGATGCAAGAAGGAAGTTTGTAAACTGGAGGATATAAGAGCTCACCACCATTGCAGCAGTGGGCTCTAGCTGACCAAAGTCTCTGACTCACAGCCGTGTTGTTTTTAAGCTGGGGCAACTGCAGATGTCTCTGATTCTTAGCAGAACATCTTTAGTCCTGGAAGGACAGAGGGGAAAACGAGTGGCATGGGCAGATGCATGTAAACTGAAATTTCTGGTGTTCTGGTTCTTTGTTCATGGGACTGCCCACTCAAAGTAGGCAGTTGAGGAGAAAAAAAAGATGTTTTGGGATGCTCACTGCTTCTAGGAGGGAAACTTCCTGAGAAATGCAGAAATAGTTTAGAGTTGCTTGACTTTCCATTTCTTTTTCTTAGCATCAACAGAAAAGGCAGACTCCAGGAGAAATTACAGTCCCAAATTTGCTGCAGCTTAAGGGTGATGCAGGTCCCAGAAAATGGTGCCTTGTGGTAGAGACTGGTCAAAGTCCAGCTCTTGGAAGAAAAAGACTGTGGGATCTTGAGATCTGGTCGGGTTTGCATGATGTTAGAGAGCTGTGGACACTGAACGTTTGAAGGAAGACACCAAACTGAATACAGGGATCCTGTGGGATATGTTCCACTAAACAGAACCAGGCTTTGCCTAGCTAGAGACGAAAAATAGTGCCCTATACCTTACAAACCCTTAAAAAAGGTCTGCTGTGCTCTACCTACAGTTGGAGCTGATAGAGCTGATCTGCTGACTGCCTCACTGGGACCTGTGTTTGGCTGTTCTTTTGCCTAATCATTTCAGGTTTGTTTGCCTCCTCCTTCTGTGTGCTTCACACTTAATTTACAAGTGGCTAAAAGCCAGTTCCTGTGAGAACTTAGTCCCTCTGCAGACGTTCTCAATTATTTATGCCTTTTTTCAACAGTGAGCCTATTGTTCCTCTGCCCTGTCTGCAGTGAATCCTTGTCTCCTCTGTGTGAGGAGTATTCTCTGTTATACAAGGATGTTCTTTTTTTTTTTTTTTTTTGCAATAGCTGGTCTCAAATTACCAAAAAGCTAGACAGTTTTTGTAGGTGATGATTGAAAGAGGTCTTATTTGGAGCACATAACTATGATGCAGTGGGCAGAGTAATAACCTTTACAGGAAAGAACGTTCGTTGGGGAAAGGAGTGACTGATGCCCCACTAAGTTGCAAACATTTGCTAACCAGATTATTCACAGAAAATTAATATAGTCGTGCAAATCCCAGTTGTTTTAGGGGTAGAAATGATTACTCTATTTTCTTCTCCTTTTGTCTGTACACAGTATCAGTTTTCACTTATCCTCATAATATTCTCCACAAGTGACTAGGTCTCTACCTTTCCTAATTTTTTTAATTAGTAATTTTTCCTTCTGTTTTCTTTCAAATGTTGAGTTTTGTTCAGCACCAGGCCATTCTGCCCATGCCAACTAGCAGGCAAGCTTTTTATTGATCACACATGGTGCTTCTGCTGTGACTTTTTCTCAGAATTGTCTTTTGAGGTTTTGCTTGATCCTGTTCAGCATTGATTTCTGCACTTTGCTCCAGTTAAATAAGAACATTCCTCTTAGCTTTGTATTACAACTTCTCCCATTTCATTCTTCTCTTTAAATAGTTCTTTTAGTCTTACCCCTCTCATTCAATCTGGTCTCCTAGCTTGTCTTCAGATAGCTTCCTTCAGCTGCTTTTTAGCTTTTATTATGATTTCTGTATAATGTCTTCTTTGTGTTTAAAACATTTATGGAAATTCTCTACTCTGTTCACATTGAGTCCTTATCTAACCAAACCATCCTTCCTTCTCCTGTCTTTCTCAGATTGAAAACTGAGAGAGAAAAAACTTAACAGGACATCCGTTTTTTCACAAAGGATTAAAAAAAGGAAAAAAATCACATGCATGTTCTAGTGGACAATGTTGAAAGTCATCTTAAGAGAGCTTTAGACAAGGAACAGTAATACAGATGGCAGAAGGTACAACAGGATGGTAAATGAGCACAAATAGTATTTTAAATAAAAATTTATCTTTCCCTCTACATTCTTAGTTTTATTTAGTGACTATTAGAAGTTGTCTAACCATTTCTAGCAGGGAACTTCCTATTTAATGAATTCTGCATGTCATTCAGGGGAATATGCTCTATATGGATCTCTAGCTGGGTATGCCTTCTGTCCTTGAATCTCTAAAAAAGTTATGAGACCATCCTTTTTCTGCAGCTATTACTAAATTAAGTGAGTCTTACATAGATAAAGCAGAAGGGGAAAATTTTGTCCACAGTCATCAAAACCAGGCAGAATTCTTGGCACATATATATACACATATGCTTAATAATAGGGTTTTGGGGGTGATTCTTGCAGCTTTTGAAACCAGTGAAGTTGTCCAAGAAACAAAATTGGTTAAATCTTAGTGTGACTAAAACTGAAATTCTCCATCATAGCATTCCCAATTTACTTATTTTGCCATGTAGAGGGGTGAAACTGATGTATGTGAATGAGGAGGTATGGTGTGTTAACTCTTGTCATTCTGTGTTACAAGCCAAAACAAAATGAAATTTTGTTTTCCTCTGTGCCAAAGCAGAAAGTAAAAATGTAGAGTCAAAACACCTTGGGGTAAGCAATTGATCATAAATCATGTTAGGATGCTTTTCTAAGAGTTTGACTGTTTATTTCTCAAGGTTGGCATATGGATGGACAAACACTTAAAAATCTCTACTCTGTTTGCAAACAACAGGTGAAAATTCTTAATTACAGTGTTCCTACAAAACAAGCTGGTCTAATAGGACATATGTTGCCCTGTCTCTTGCAGTTTCTATATGTTGATTCTTTCATAAAGTTTCTCACACACTTTCTATAAACATAACAATGTTTTATTTAACTGTAACTTTAGTTTACATTCTTTTCTCCTGGGTGGAGAATGTTTGATGGACTGTTCTGTTGACCAATGAAGATGGAGGAGGTGGTAACCTTGTCCTCCAATCCATGGTTGTTCCTAGAAACACATAAATATGAAAAGAATAAACAAACAGGCCCTCTTTTCCTTCTGGCCTGCGAGCTGTAAAGAGCTCGGTTTCAGAGCGCTTTTTTTGTGTCCTAGAACCACAGACATACAACTTTCTAAGCCTTTCAATCTTTTTTACTTTCTAAAAGCAGCTGTGCTTGACTGCAGTATAATTCCTTCTGGGCTCCTTGCCTGTTAAAATTAGCCACAATTTTAGGTGATTTCTTTTAACCTTCATGGAGGGAGGTTCTCTCACTTTCCACCTATAGGTCTGTAATATTTTGGTGCTTTGCAAAGGTGTTTTTACAGTTTTCATAAATACACTTGTTAGTGAACTCTAAGAGCAATGACTGCCTGGAGCTGTGTGTGAATAGAACTTTGTTCATAGGAAAAGCCTTGCCCATTGGTAAAATTAGTGTCTCAAAAGTGTTTTCAAAGGTTGAAAAGGCACTTAATATCAATGCTGTAAAAGTGTACAGTATTTTCTTGCCCACAGCAAATAAATTGTTAACCTGCTGTTGTAGGCTCAATGCGTTTTGCAGCTGTAAACTGTTGGTTTTTAGCTACTGAAAACCTCATGGTGAAAAGTTCATAACATGATGACATAAAAAAAGAGGAAGGAGGTGAGTGTTGCTTTGTTCTAAGTAAGCAAATCAGAAAGTTTCTTCTTCTGCACCACTAGATTTCAGTAATTTTATTGCTTTATTTCTTTCTAGTCATTTAGGAAACTTGGCTATGAAAGCAGGAAATTAAAAATCTGTGTTTTTTTCCTGATAATCTGGATAAAAGCACTGATCTTTTTTAACTTAGACTGTAGATTTGCTTCAACTGCAGTAAAAAGAAGCCTGCATGCAAGGAACCTTGAGATCCCTGTGTTTTAGGAGGTCAGGGAGGCAAGCTGACCAAAAGAACTGATTCAGACACTAGCTCCTCAGAAAATTATATAAATTGCTCAGGTTTCATGCATCTTATGTTATATAAATCTCTGTTTTGAAAATGAACTTCAGCCTGATTGCCTTGAATCTGAGGGGAAAACCCATTAATTAGCAAGAACAATGTAGTAGAGTTTAACAATGTAAAAGTCGATGAGGTATTAATTCATTGAAATGCAAACAAAACCCCTCTAAAGTCAACCAAAAAGGGGTGGGAAAGGCTGGGAAGAAAGACAATGTTTTATTCTTGCAATTTCCTGTGAAGACATGGAAAAATACCATGCCCAGCACATGCACTCAGCAGAAATCACTCTTTAGACAGAGACACAGGGGAAAAAATGTTGTCTGTTGAGCTAACACATTGCTTAATCAAGATTTCATAAGCAGAATTCCTCCTTGCCACTTGGAGAGTGATTAAATTTTGGCTGAACACATCTGACTGTTGTAGAAACCTAATCTAAGAAAGTAAGCTTCTGCAATTATGTGACCTGTCTCCCTCAATTATTAAGACATTTTAAACTTTCAATGGATTTCAAAATGGGGCTAAGAATCTTGTAGGTAAGTTTCCACAGAAACAGAAGGCAGAAGAGAGAGAGGGTGCTAATTAGGGTACCCCATTTAACATCACATCAATTTGAGTTCTTTTCTATGTAGCCATCAGCAAGGCTTAATCACAGGTGTGTAGATCAGAGAGAGATGTAGATCATTTAGATCAACCCTCCCTTACAGTCTTTTCATCTGTGGAAGGGAACTCTCTGAAGAAAAAAAATAATCAGAAAATGCTGGTGGGCAACAGAAGAGTTATGAGTTGGAATTCCTGAGGTGCAAGTAAAAAGGAGAAGTAGTGAAGGCCCATTTTGTTTTGCTGTTTCAAAGACATGTCTGTTGAAGTCAGTCTTCTGCATGTAACAAAAAATTATAGATGGCTTTGCAGGTTTTAAACTGCTAAAAGAACTTTAAACCTGACTTTGGAGTCACTTTAAGCCTATTTGATCTCAGTAAATTATGAACCATGGCCCTTGTGTTCTCAGCTGGAGCCTCCAAACTCCTCAGTGAAAACAGGCAGTGCTGCAAAGATCAATCCTAGAAAACAGTGAGTTCCACTCATGACAGAAATCCTAGTAATTGTCCTTTATTTTCTAGGTTCACAGAGAAAACTTGCACCCTCTCTCTGATTCATGTGGGAGGAGAAGCACTTTGAAAACACTCAGTTTCTCATTGCTAATATCATAAGTAGCAACTGAAATGAGTTAGAAAGTTCTTCCGTCCTTGTTCATATCTCACCTGTAATAGCACAATCTGAGTTTAAGTCAGTAGCTGGATTAATTAATTAGAAAAATAAAATCAGTTTATCATAAAAAAACCCCCTAAGGGTGTACAGCCCTGAGCAACACATGACAAGCAAAATTTGGCAGACCCAAAATGGATGAATATAACCATAATCATTGAGAAAAAAGAGTCTGAGATGTAATTATTTCTTTAATGTTCTGCACTTAAAACTACAGAAATGCAGAATGGATTCCATGGCAGGTCAGATGTTTTTGTAATATTTAAAAGTGCAGCTTCCAGATAAGTGAGTGAAACTGTACTCTTCAAGCATTTTTTGGATTTTCCTGTGTCATTTTGGATTTGGGAGGTCGAGATAAATTTTGCAATGTCTCTTGATTTATGTTGTCATGTATAACTTAGATGTGT
This sequence comes from Daphoenositta chrysoptera, assembly GCA_013397915.1. Taxonomy (NCBI): domain Eukaryota; kingdom Metazoa; phylum Chordata; class Aves; order Passeriformes; genus Daphoenositta; species Daphoenositta chrysoptera. The sequence goes on along the minus strand of VZRO01001162.1, from coordinate 294,185 downwards.
AAGCAGAATCGGAAAGTTTCCATTCTCTCTCAGCTATCTTTGAAATACTCTGTATTTAGTCAGAGTAAGCTAAATAATCCAGATCCTACAGTGTTGCTGTACTTTTGAAGTGGTTTTCACTGATTCAAACACTGCCGAGTTTGAAATTAATATGTTTGTAGGCTAATATGTTTGTAAGTAAATATGTTTGTAATAAAATAGGGCTAACAGAAACTTCAGAGATGCTAAAGAGACTTGATGGATGATGCGTCTAGACTCTAAATGACATTTAGAATGCCAGTCTTGAGCTTATAGCTGACCTGCTTGTCTTGTGTGACCCACTGTTGGTGCCAGCATGTCAAAGATAACCATCTTTTGCCAGAGCTGGGATCATTATTGGCTCTCCTCAGGTGGCTTTCATCCTGTGTCCCTGATAAGTCAAAGGGCTTACCAGTGTGATGTTCTGATAGCATTCTCTTGATAGAAATTGATCAAAGCACTGTGAAAAGTGGATGCTGCTTTGGGCATTTGGTATCTATTTAGGAGCAGCATGATGATCAGCTTAGTGGCACACCACTAAAATGATTGTGAGGGGACATTCCTGAAGCAAAATTTCACTTCCTTATTGTGGAAGTAGAGCTATACTGTACCTGAACATTCTTTGGTATGACAGTAAAGATACACCAGAAACCCCCAGATGAGCTTGGAACAAAAGTGTGCAGCACCAAAGGTGACAGAGGAAAGCAGGGGTAATAAATACTGAAAGCTCTGACATCTGCAGTTCATCGTGTCCCTTGAAAACAGGGCTGATCTCCTCACCAGAGAAGCCACAAAAACTGGATTCCAGGATGTGGAATTGATGGGAGATTTCATCACTGCATTCAGTGGGAAGAACAAGTAATATTGCTGAGAGCTTGAAGTCTCTTAGAGTCCCTCTGTTTCTGTCCAGATGTGCTTGGTGGAGCTCAGGTGATATAGCCAGAAATGAGGAATATTCTGAGGGGCATGTGGGCTTGCAGCCTGAAGTGGAAAAGTTAAGGCTTGATTGTCTCTGCCAGGATTTTTATAAGTGACTCACCCCAGGGGAGCCTGAGGGCACAGTAAAGTCCTCTGTTGCAAGTTTATAGTTACATCTTGCTGAACACCAAAAATATTAGACACCAATTTTGCCTTATCTATGGATTTTTAGTTATGTGACTGAAATCATAATAAATTAATAAACCCACGTGAATTCTCTGTGGGTTTTGAATCCATTTTGCTGGATTCATAGAATCCTTTTATAGAACAGAGGCTCTATGCCCTCATACTGCTGTACGTTGTTTGACTTCAAGGCTATGAATTTGTCAGCCTATTTATTTATTAAATGTCAAAAAGTGCCTCGTCAAATAGTTTTTTAATATGCTGTCACTTCAGGTTCCTGACAGAATAGATGAGAGTGTGGGAGGGAAGTCTGTTATCTCACAATTTACCTTTGTTTGGCAATGTCAGTGTTGATTCATCATAGAATATTTATTTTGAAACCCTGAGGTTTTTGAAAAGTATAATCAATTTGAAAATGTTGTGTACTCAGCAGTTTTCTAGGTTGTGATATCTTACTTGGTTTTTCAACAAGCTGTACTTCTACCTATGACTTACGAAATATGAAAATCAGTTTGATTTTCTGGGATTTTGGGAGACTGGGGTACCATTATGTAGAATTTTAAACCAAGTGGATCCAGAATTACAGATATCCATACACCTTTGCAAGTGCAAGATTTGAATTTGCAGCCTGTGACCAAATGCAACTGTATGGAAAGACATCCTTTTCCAAATCTGGTTTCTATATAGTCATTTTTCTGTTGAAAGTGGGCTATGACTCTCCAGGCTCTTGCAGCAAACTCTGGCATTGTGCCCTAGTCCTCCATTGCCACACTAATTTTGAGATACTCCTTTTAACATTCATTTGTGTCACGTTTAACATAGGTGTGGCGTCTAGGTCTGCAGAACTGCCTTGCCTTAGCAGTTTACCCCTTTCCTAAGCCCCTGTGGCAGCCAGTAATATATTCTTTTCCTCAAAAACAACTCATTTTCTTTTTTTGTTTTTGGTTAGGGTAAACTGCTCGCTTAAAATTTGTCTCAGAAATGCTGGAATTAACAACTTAGCAGTAAGGTGAGATTTTGGGTTACAGTTTTCTTAGCCTGTAGCCACACAATTTTTAAAAATGTGTTCAGGAAACAGAGGTTTGAATTACTTATGAATGTTAAGAAATATTTTTTCAAAGCATAAAATATTAAAAAAAATACAGCTCCCCTCCCCAGTCCTACACTAAGTTAACACAGATCTATATTATTCATTTGGAGGAGGTAATACAACAGGGTTGAGATGAAAAATTTTGTGTTTGGATGAACATATATTGCCTTTCCATTCTGATCTGCTTTGAGAATTCTTAGGCTGCAGACCAGTGACTGAATCAAATGGAAAGACACATGCCTCTGATCAGCCAAAAGGAGGCTGCACTCATTAAATAATCAATTCCAAGTAAGCTCTCCCCAAAAGCAAAATAACATAATACTGGAGCTGAATGTGTTCACCAGCTTTGCCAGCTATGAGTGAGTGTGGGTTGAATCATGACAGTTCTCCTCATTGTTATGAAAGCTCAAAACATTTCTAAAGAACTCTTTTCTGTCATGAAAATTGATGTTCCCTCAGTGTCTTCTGTTGGCAAACCATCACTTCTGGTGTACTTTTCCCATGGGTTAAATTTTAAATAAATCATGACACTTTGTCAGTTGGCATCAGCCTTGCTTTGGTGCCTGTTTGGAGCTGCATTTCTGACTCCTTGTACCTTTTTTCCCATGTTTTTTCCTGCAGGATGTGCTCCACAGAGATGTGATGCCTCTTGTTTCTGCTCATCTTCCTGATTCAGTTCCACCAAACAGAACAGAACTTGGTTTTTATTAACTAGCAAGAACAAAAAATATCTTTTCAGTTGGCCTAGCTGTTGTGATCTTGTCCTTTAGCAATGCATGGGAGATGGAGAGGAGCTGAGACATCTGTGAGGTTGAAAACCACAGCCTGAACTGATTCCCTCCTGCTTTTGAACAGATGGGAGGTGGTTTCTGTGCAGGCTCACAGAGCAAAGATTCACACAAATTGCCTAATATTAGTGTCTTTTAAAAAATCATAGTTCTTTAAAAATCATAATTCTCATAAAATCATAACTCTGTTAAAATCCTAGCTCTTTTAAAATCATAATTACATCTTCTTTTAAAATCACAATGACAACATAATTGTGGACAATTTGCAGTGAGTGTAAACACTACACATTTTTCTTGAGAAAAATGAAACACCGTTCACCTTCAGGAACCACTTTGATTAGGAGAACAAGCAGAAGACACAGAAATAATATTTTAATTTCTTTTTGTGTAGGAAATACTGAGGCTACCAGAGCTGTAAAAGACAGTTTTCTTACTAAATATTTAATTATTAAGAGGCAGAGCCTTGTTTTGGCTGCATAACAGTTGCTGGCTCTTCTTCGGGGCTGTCAAGAGATCAGAAATTGCCACAGGACTCTAAAATGATGTTGGATAAAAAGGTAAGTTTTTAACCTGACAAGTCTGGCAGTAGCTGGATGTGACATCCATGGGAGCAGCAGTTTCAGTGTGGACAGGCTGTAGGTCACCGTGGCACCCACATCAAAAGGAAAGGAATTACAAAAGGGTTATAAAATAGGGTTATAAAATGGTTGAAGGGTGCCATAATGATGGGAGCTACTCCAGTCACTAGGAGAATGTGGCACTCCTGGCAAGGCACTGGGCATGAAAGATGTTGCTGGTCATATAGTTAGATGTGGTTATTTCATATAAATACAAATATATATGTATATTTATATTTACATTTACATTTATAATAACTTATATAGTTATATAAAAAACGTATTTATATATATATATATAAATACATAGTTATAAAAGGGCATAATTTTAATGTGCTACAGAAGACGCAAGAGAGAAAGGATTACCCGAGACACCTCTAATGTGCACATAATGTGCTGTGCATGAAGTCAGTCTTAGGCTAAACAGTTGGGCTTTAATTCTGTCGGGTATTGCCATGCCATGAGGATCTGAGCCTGAACAAAATGATTGTTCAAAGCATCCAACTGTTTCACATAATCTAAAATATCTTTCTAGTAAAATAGATATTTTCAGTGATTTCACTTGTGGATGTGACAATGCAAAAGACTATTGATTTTATGAAATATCTTGGTTTTTTTGAAACAGATTGTCCAGCTCACTGAGTGCTTTACCGAAACCCATCAAACAAGGTATAATACTTCTCATTTACGTCACTGGTAGAAGGCTTCTTTAGGTATAACTGTACTATTCTGGGACATAAAACTTCTATTTTTAAAAAGTGTATGAAAAAAGTAAAACACTCTTTATAATTATCCCTTCCAAACCTGAAATTACAGGTAAAGCTGTGCCAGCTTTTACTTCTACAGGAGACACAAAAACAGTCATTAAAACAATTTTCAAAAGAAGATTACAGTTCCTGGGTTTCGTAAGTGAATTTCAGGTGAGAAAGGAAATTACTTTCATGGTAATAGCAAAATATAGAAATAAAACAAAAAATTCAAAGTACCTAAAGTTTGGGTCAGCAGAAGCAGAGTTATACCAGCCTCACAATCCTTAGTTTAATAGATGGGGGCACTTTATTTAAATTATTTTCTTGAGCTGTTTGTAGCAGTGTAAAATCAAGAAATGAGAACTCATAGGGAAAATAACTCTTGAATCAAGACTATTCATTTACATTTCAGGTTTCCCATGACAAATGGGAAGGTAACCATTTCATACACAATTTTATTTCTATTACTTCTCCCTTTTTTTGTTACTAATGCCCTCTAGAACTGTCATTCAGCAGAATTTTTTTTTTTTTTGGGGGGTAGTTATAAAATTGCACAGTAATTACACAGCATGTCTTGTTTAGAAACAAATTTGAAGAGGTAAATTATTAGTATCTCTAAGGTATAATTGCAGTTCATATGAATTTTTACATTCAGAGATGAGAAAAAAAAAACGTGGTGAGGAAGTTCAGAATGCCTTTATGTATTTCAATTTGTTCAGAGAAATTAAATAAATAAATATAAATTAAGTTTTCTCAGCCACCTCAGTCATCCTTACACTGGGCACCACCAAATGCAATATATCTGAGTTCCTGTAGTATTACCTTAAGGGACAGTGTGGTTTTGGATTAATAAAATGTGTTTGGATACAAAACCAGTGGAATGTGGCTATGTGTTTGTGCATAAATATATATATATGTATTCACACACATAAATTACACTTTGAAATATGTAGCTCAGATTTAGGCATAAATCTTGCCCTCACTGAACACAAGGGCAATTTTTTTATTGATTTCAAGAGAAGCAGAACCAAGTCCATCTAAAGTAATATATCTCTTTACTCTAGAATATGTGGGAATCTCTAGGGGTTTAGCAACACAAAAAAGGTTAACCAATTTGTAATGCCAAACAAGTATGATTTTAATTATCTGTTTGTTGAGGCTGTGGGTGGATATTTTGGTCTTGCATTCTGCCTTTTCTCTTCAGGCATTAGCCACATTTCAAAGAAGCTATTGTTTAAGTTTATTCGTGATGCAGTTACTGACAAAAGGAACTCTGTATTTCACTATTTCTGTGCTTATTTACACTCTGTATAAGCATATTTTCGTCCTAACTGTGGCATGTCAGGTCAGTTAAATAGGAATTTCAGGGTCTGCCTGGAGGTGGAAAGCATAATGACCAATCACCATCCCATGTGCCTTCCACTTGCTCTGGCAGCTCAACTGCACACTTAGTGCCGTGCTGTCATTGGCAGCTGCAAAGACAAAACCTCCCCCTCTCCCCGGCAATTCCACCCCCCAGAGTGGTTTAATTGTTTACTTCAATTAAAACCTTTGCCTGGGATTTCCAATAAGCTCCACGTTTTACCCAGTTTCCTTATACACCCTAATGTGATGGCCAAATGCCAGATACCTCTCTCTCTCTTAAAAAATCTCTTATTCCAGAATGTGTAAATCTGTGCAAAAATTTAGTCCCACATTTGTGACTGACTCTTTTAGGAGTTTTGGTTGATGGGATTTATAGATACCCATACTTCAGGGAAAGTTCTAGGTAATTTTCTTTAAGCTTTGACTGAGCTGTAGAGCAAGATTCTCTAAGGTTCTGTAGTTCAGTCCCAGGTTTACCTTAAGTGCAGCTCAGGCAGTACAATTACGCACAACTTAAGTACATCTTTGTAGATTCCTGCAGTTTTTTAATGTATTGTATTTAGCGCAATGGAGCATTGTATAATTTCACTTCTTTAACCCGAGTGCTGCTTGAAGGTAAGAGAATTATTTTCACTGCAACATCTGCCAAGTCTATTTGAAGAAGAGAACAGAGATCTGTGTGATGGCTCTAAATAGACCTTGGTGTTTACAAGCAAAGTGAATCCTGCTCCTGTCTGTCCACCACCTCCCTGTGTGGAGTGAAACCCAGCTAAAGGAGCACAACTCACCTTCTAGTTTCATAGGATTTGTGCAGTATTTAAAGTAGCTTGCAGGTAATTTCCTTAGTACCGTCATTTATAGGAGGTTTGCCACAATATATGGAGCAGCTTTGTGAGAGAGGAAAACATTTACCATGCCCTGGTAATGAAATGAAACAGGAATTAAATGTCCTGCAAGGTGTTGCCAAGATGCCACTGCTATTCTTGATTTTGGAAGAGAAAACTGGGGCTAAATATGGTCTGCTGTCTTCCTGCAAGATATGGATCAATCCAGTACTGGGAATTTATGTTTTGATTAGCACTAAGGACATTCTGGTTATCATAGAAGAGATTTTGAGGACTAGGTTTTTAACTGGACACATTTAACTTCTTCCTTGTTTACTATTGTCTTCCTTTGTTTCTGAAAATATTATTTCATTTGAGCTTTTATAGATTCTCCATGTATAAAGCAAATGGATTAAAAACTTTGAAATGGTCCACACCAGACAAGTGTACACAATATCATAAGGACGTGGGTTTTAAAAAACAAAACTAAAACCAAACAAATACAAATTTAGGAGGGAGGGAGGCGTATTCTGCATTTGTCACATGCAAAAAGTAGAACTGTTAGCTTAAAATAATAAACTCATGCTGAGTACCTGAAAGGAAACTGTGGCTTGTGCCTTAATGTGGAAGTGGAACACGAGGGAAAATCCGATTCTAGTGTGGAATATTTGCAAACTACCTGGTCACCAATTTACTGCACCAAATCTACCTGAGAAAGAGCTTGTTTCCTTTTAGCATTACTTTGATCAGGCTGTACATTTAGACAATGGCCTGAAATCAAGCAAATTCCCATGTCACGTCCAGTTCCCTTGACTCAGACCAGCACAAATATTCCTAAACTGCTAGGGACTTATTCAGAAAGCTCAGAGAAGTGTGATGGCTTGAAAGGTACTTTTTGCAAAGTGTGCCTCCAGCAAAAATGTCCCACTAATTTCAATTTTTATTGAAGTTAAGAATAGTTTAGATATAATCCTGCCTAGGGGCAGGGATGAAGAAAAAGTCATCTCTCGAGCCCCTATTTTTACCTGTGATTTTCTTATTAGAATGTCCAGGTTTTCCTGGAATTCAATATGCATTTTAAGATGCAAACAACCCAAAGCCTAAATGATCATTTTACAGCTGCTCAAACTTTGAGGTGTTGCTCAGTCAGTTCTCAGAGGAAAATGATATGATGAGCTAAAGCAGTTCAAGTACACGTTGTGCAGATTCAGGGTTAATAGAGAACTACATTGATTTATTTTAAGAAAATAAGAAAGAAAAATATGTTTAGGCTTTCCTATGAGAGCATAAGAGAAATTCAACAGAACTGTTTTTCCAGCTAAGGCATCATTCTTCCAGTAATTCTGTTGGGGGAAATAAGTGGAAGGGGTAATATATCAGAGAGAAAATTCTAAGAAGGGTTATGAAGTGTTCAACAAATTTGTTAACATCTTGTTTACATTAGCAGCAGTGTAGAATCACTACTAAAATAACACAAACAGAACCAAAAACTTCATCCCAGGACCCTGCTGACTTTCTGAGAGCAGTGTCATGTTTTTGCTCCCTTCTGAACTGATGCAGCATTTAATTTTCTGCCACCAAACAAAACAAACCAAAAAAACAAAACCAAAACCAAAAAAAAACCAAACCAAAAAAAAAAAAACCAACAAAAACCTCTGCAAGTTAAGTGAGGCACAGGCAATCTCCAGCAGAGCTTTTTTGCAACATTACAGTCTTCAAAAACTCTCAGTCAGAGAGTGCTTCGTAAGGTTAGAATAAATTAACACAGCCAGTATTTATGTAATGATTAGATTGTGGATTGATAAGATCTGTGCTTGAAAGAAGAAGCAAGTCAGAGCATGCAAGTGGCTGCTGGAGCAGTAAATGTTTAGCAAACAGCCATGAGATGCAGCAATGTTCTGCTAAAGCCTTATGGTCCCTGAACCCACAGAAGACCATGGGAAACAATATCTCACTGGCAGTCGTACCAGTGCCATTCTATTGTTTTCAGATCTTCCCACAGACCATGAGCAGAGCAAAAATCCTTAAAAGTTTCAATATTTTGTCTTTTTCTTTCCCCCCACTAGCCCATTAGAGCAGTAAAAAACGTCCAAGGAAGGCCTCTAAACCTAAGGGAGGAAAAATCTTGGGAATAATTCTGAAATAACTCTCCAAATGCACTGCCACTCTGAAATCTTCTGCTTTTCTCGTTCACTGGAAGCTGAACAGCTGTACTCTGAGGGATAATTAGGCCATGGAAACAAACTGTGGAGGCCTCTGTCCTCTCTGACCCTTTGATTCATTTGGGACATCTCGAGTCTTTATCCGAGCCTGAAATTTTAGATCTGAGTGTTTAATTTACTTAGTCCTTTCAGAGTGGTTACTGCTTTATGCATAGGCAAGACAAGTTTAGCTCATGTTCATGAATATGAAATATCACCTCATCATGCCGTCACTCACCACTTTTTAATTTGGCATATGACCTTTCTACTAATTTATAATTAGGAAATAGTATCCTAGATACTTGAAGCGATCAGGCTACTGAACAATGGAAAAAAATTTGCTTGAGACTCTTTCTTTGGACAGCAAAAGCTGCTTATCACATGACAACGAGTGCCTATACCTCTCATTTGATCTAAATTGAGGCATGGTTGATATTAGCTTCAACAATGATGTTGGAGAAGTGATGGACTTGTGCTGTGGAAAGATTCATCCTAATCCACTGCTTGTAACAATTGGGTTTTTCAGGGCTGTACAGAGGCTGGTAGGATTGCTTCGGATTTTGAAAGTGCATATTACATAAAGGTGAAATATTTTCATCCATTTCAAAAGGGCCTAACCTGAATTTTCCTCTTGAATAGTCACTGGGCTATTGCATGTAGGTATGAAGGGTAGTCTTACATTTTTATGCTGGAAGCTCATTTGCTAAATCAAGGTTGGCAGTTACTGTACATTGGCAGAGATAATATTTTAAATTTTATGAAGTCACTGAAATTTCAGAAAACAACAGAAATAAATTTTGATAGTCACTACAAATTGTGCATATGTCAGAGAAAATTTGTTCAAAAACACCTAATTGAACTAGTGTATTGAACTGACTTATCTTTAAAGACAGGGAACTCCTGGGATGGAGATTTGCTGCATTTTGGAGCCTCCTGCTCTGTTCACTTAGCTAAGAATGGAATTGGTGTTCAGCTGCTAAAGGAAAGTCCCCTCACTTAAAGCCATGTGGTACTGGCAGGACACCTTTGTCCTGAAGAGTCATCCTGCCCTTCTCCAACACGGATAACAAGTCCAGGCCAGTGATCCTGCTACAGCAGTCAGTATGAGGGAGACAAAAATAACGGGACATATGTTCAGTGTATGACATTTGAGACTTTGAAAAGTCACTTGTCTTACTTCACACTTCACAGCCTGTAACTTATTTAGGAACTGCCTTCTGGCACCTCTTCTCTGCTTTCTCATCATTTGAAAATGAGCACTCCCTTCTGAAGGCAGTCAATGCTCACATCCTCTGTATGCCTGGCTGAAATGCTGTCCTGCCTAGTAAACAGTCTGCAAAATCGAATTGTTCTCATGGGAAAAAGTCAAACTGGACAGCTCTGTGACAGACTTCTGGAGGTTATGGGAAATCTAGCTTTTAATATGTTATTAAACTTTTCAGCTTGCCCCTTTGCTGCTGCAGAGCTGACATAGTTCTACTGGCTCCTGAAGAACAGAACTGATTGGCATAGCTAAAATTCCTACCTCTAATTTTCTTTACACTGTAATCCCCTCCTTTAATCAGCTTTAAACCTGCGGTGTGTTTTTTAGAGCAGTGAAAGAACTTCTTTTTTGCTGTTTGCAATGCACAGGATCTGTGTGTTTTGAAGACCAGCATTTTTCTGTTTCTACTCATTATAACCCCTGTTGCTCCTTGAGTGAAATTTGCTCCTTACAGGGTGAGGAAAGAAAAAATAAAATAAATAAATACCCTGACTTTCATCAAGGCAGCTCTTTGCCTCCTGCATTTAAACAAATACAGTCAATTGCACGCCCAGCATGCCTGCTCTGGGTGCCTTACATAACCTAGACTGGGTTGCTGTAGAAATTTTGATTGCATTTTATTCCTTGTGAAGTGGCTAGTTTTCAAGGGCTTCGTTTGTTTTACCAGTAGAGATTCTAGCAATCAGTTGTGCAACCCCACTTGTACAGCTTTTCTGGGCTTTATTCTGTTTCCCGTTGAATTTTAAATTGCCCTTCACTCACTGTTTTCATGGTTTGCTTGGGTTTGCTGTTTGGATCACAAAATTTACTTCAAAGCCTAAAAAACAAGAAAAGAGAGAAAGATTAAACTCCTGGAGAAAAATAACCTTCAGGGAAGTGCTCCAGAAAGCTCAGAGATCAGTGAAAACACAGTGAAAGTTGTATTAATTCACTTGGGTGGCAGTTTGAAGGTGAGCAAAAAGTGAACACATATGGAAAGGAATGGAGATGAATCTAAATCCTTTTGCAGGGAGAGTTATTTGTTTAAAAGTGGTAACAGAAGTACAACAGAGTGCCAGTTCATTGCCCTACTTTTCTGGAACTTGAAGATACAGGCCTCAATCACTTTCCAGGATTAAAGTAGGCTGAGCTTTCTCTCAGGTCAACTGTCTCTCATCAGGGAAGCAAGAAGGGCAGAAACTGGGGAAAAAAAGTCATTACAGTATCTGATTTCAAGCTTCTGATTTTATAGTGCAACCCTGGGTATATCAATATAGTATAAACACTTGTTCCATAAATTACATTAGAGTCATAGAATGAATAAGTTAAATACTCTTTTCACCATAAAAATAATATCTTAGAGGAGATCTCATCTTTGCTACAATGAATTATAACGCTTTGCTATGACTAATTATAAAAGTGTAATTATCTGCATTATTTCAGGCAACAGTGATAACTGTGCTTTAGCAATGAAAGTCTACAGTAATGGTCACATGAATACAATGGAAATCTAGCTAAATCCAGGATATTTAAGTAAAATAGTTTCGTTTCTATCTTAAAAAGGAATTATGACACCAGTAGTAAAAAGCCCTCTTTAGTTTCATGTGCTAACCACAGCAAGGCAGCAGAGAAAAAAAAACCCACTTCATTTGTCTAGGGGACCAAGAGATTTCATTCAAAACCTGCGGAAGACAAATAAACTCTTTCACTGAAATTTATTGGCTTTGGTCAATGTCTGTTGGAAATTAATCCTCTTTGTCACTCAATCTCAATACTGACTTTATATAGTACTTAAGAACACAGATTTTTTTTGTAGTTGTCCTAAATTCTCTGGAAAAGAATTACTCAGGAACTCATCGTTGGCACAATGTGATGGATGCTTTGTAAAATTGATGGGTTTGTACTTACTATTATTCAAGGCAATGTGCTTAAAACATGCAGATTTCCAAAATTAAATTACTGTTCTGTTGTGCTGAAATACATCACATGACAGCAGAACCTTGGGGCTGCAGAGTCACTGTGGGTGCATCCTCCTGTTTGATCTAGGTGGTAGTAAAGTAATTTCTTGTGTAGATCTGCCACAGAGCAGCCGGTTTCTAGTCACTGGCTCAGCTTGAATTTTGGTGAATTGAACTGGTGGGGCTACAGTAGGAAAGTGCCAAACCAGGCAAACACGGGAAATTATTCCACCCCTAAATCAATGACTTTCAGCTGCTATATTTGTTCTGTGTACAGGAGTGTGCAGACAGATTTTTGACATTTGAAAGACATTTCCTTTCTTGGCATATGCAGACGAAATGGGTTTTAAAGGAATATCAGTTGTATCTCTTTGCAGCTGACACAGCTATGTATTACAGATAAAGTTTGAAATCTGCTTAATGATGTTCTTCCAGTACTTCCAGATCAGGTCAAAATTCCTACTTCACCGTTCATACTACTTATCAAAAAATAATCCTGTCATATGATTTCTAAAAGTTACAAAGAGTCATTAGTTTCCACAAAGCAGTGCTAACTTTTCAACTTGCTGGAGTCTGTGAGGTATATCATATATAACTGACACACAGCTATGGAAAAAATGTGCAAGTGGAACAATAAGTAAGTATAGACCTTCAATAGCTCGAATTACACTAGCTGTTCATTTGCAGTTTGATTTGCCAGGAACATTTTCTCAGAAAGTAAAGTCTTGATTTTTTAGTTCCAGCCAAACTCTTAATCATTTAAGTATATAATAGCAGTGGGGGAAAAGGGATCTAACAAAGATGTTTGCATCAGCTAAACACACAAAACTTTTCCTTTCCACCTGATTTGGACACTTTTCCCTTAGGTGCTTGAAAGAGGTGGATCTGCTCCAGAAATTAGATCCCTGTGCCCTTTGCTAGACCAAAAGACAAACACACGACAAAACATGTCGTTGTCCTGTGCTCTTGGAAGAGATTCCAGGTGCAGTTGTGTGTGCTGGCTGTGTCAGCAGTTGCCTGCATTTTGGTTATACAATGAGAGGAATGGGGGAACAACGGGGCAGGGAAAGAGAGCAGCAGGGATTAGTATGTCAGAAATGTTTCTGTGTCCTGATTCTGGCTGGCTGTGAGCATCTGGGTGACCTTTAGAAAATAAAAGGGTGAGTAAGAAGACAGGGAACAGGTTCTGCCTGTCTGGAGGTAGGACAGTAGTTGGCCACTATCCATCCACTTTTTTTCTTTTTTTTTTAACATTCTGCTTTTAAACATTTGTCAGTACCATAATATTTAGGATAACGTATCTGGCCTGCTATTTCATGCAGTCTAATATATCACTAGTGTTTGTCTAAATCCAATTTATCTGATAAAAACATAACAATTTATGTTGTGTCCTTAAAAGAGTAGATTAAAAAGAAAAAAAAAAAAGCTGAATGTTTGTGTGATTTTGAATGCAGATAGAATAAAAATAGGCAAGTTGAGGTAAAAGTAAAAGGAAAACATTGCATAAAATACATGTCAGGAAATGTAAACAGCTAGATGAGACACTCCAGACTGTTACAGGCAAGTTGGGAAAGTCAGGGAGAGAGCACAGTGAACTGAATAAGTACATTGTGTGAAGACAGGAATTACCTTGGGAATTACAAGCCAGTGAGCTTACTTACCCAGAAATACACTAGGAAGATATGAATCAGTGTACAAGGGTCTAGGGAATAATAAAAACATTAAAAATTGTCAGCATACTTGTATCAAAGTAAAAAATCATATCCAGTGCTTTTGTTAGGCAGCATATCTGCTAAAGAAGACAGGAGAAAAATTGCTTGGATTTCAGTAAGACTTTTAACAGTTCTCTGTGAAATTTTTCTGATAAACTAGGGAGATAATTCCTCTTGAAATTACAATAAGGCAGAACTACATTTGATTGTAAAGCAGCATTTAAGCCAATTTTCAATCATTTTATGTCAGATTAGGGTACATCTCAGGTTTGTGGAAGTGTATAGAATATTTGGGGACAGTCTGATCAGTTGGAAGACAACCTGGTCTTTTCCAGGTATTGTTCACATTGTTGCTAAATGCTGTAATGACAAAGGAATGCATTTATGATGTATGACCAGTTATGTGGAAATTGACAAAAAATTGCTGTAAAATCAGGTAGATGAAACTCATATAACTTAAGCTGCATGCATATACAAAACGATATTATAATAAGGAAGCAAAATGCAAGTAGCTGCCCAGAAGTTTTGGAGGCTGTAGTGAATTAGCAACAACAACAACAAAGGTTTCAAAAGTATTGGGTGAAGGCAGAAAACCTTTCCCCTGTATTAAGAGTGCTGCTACATGGAAGTCATGAAGGGTTAAAACACTTTGTCCTGGCAATGTCTTGAGTAGGTGCAGTGTCCAGCTTAAAACATGAAATAAAGAGCTTAACATGGAGAAGATTTGGGCTTGGTTGTGTCAGAGGTGATTTGGAACATGCATTTTTGAAAGAACTGAGTTTTCCTAGCCCAGACAAAAGAAAGCAGACTAAAAGCATAAGCTTCTCTGTGCCTCTGATGACTGGGGAACTGAGAAGTGCACTGCAGAGACAATCATTAGCTCTCCATTATCTAGGATAGGTAGGGACACAGGTAACTGGCAGAGCAGAAAGATGTGGGTAATTATGTGATAGGCACAGAACACCACCCACACTCGATTGTGCAAGCCCTGCATTGTCACTTAAATGCAATTCCCAGACCTTATTTTATCTGACTTGTAAATTAGAACAGTAGGAAGCACAGAGGAGAGAGTCTCAAATTTTCCAGACTTTTAGCCTTCGGTGTTTCTTAATTAATTAGTATTATAATAATTATAATTAGTATGATAGGAGAAGTTCTTTGTCTGAATTTCTTATCATCGGAGGACCTTTCTTAAAAATAACCAGTACCCATATAAGCATGTTTGTCCCACACTGCTCTTCTGCTGAGGGCATAAGGGATTCAGGATGATATAAAGCAGTTTATGTCCCTTGTCTCCAAATACAGAAATTTTCTATTTTACTGTATGAAAAGAGCAGCTACATGACAGATTTTATCAACAAAAAAAATCTGGTTAATTGGTAAGAAATTTAGCAGCAGTCTCAAGACAATTTGTGTCTAAATCCTAACAGAAACATTCTCAATAGTAAATTGTTCATTAACAATGAAGTTATATTAATGTGGTAAGTTCCATCTCTATATTATACAGGGCTTGGTATGTTATTAGACTAGTTTGCAATATTAGGTTGAACAGCTTCTGAAATTTAAAGTATCAGCATCAAGAGGTTGAAGCATCTGCTGTCAGCATTTTTATCAGCCAAACAGTCAATTCGTCAAAGAAATTTGGATTTTTTCCTCCTTCTTCTCTTCTTGTGTCAGAGAAAACAGACTCTAAATGCACTGTGGATAATATTTAGTAAGGCAGACAAGACAGCAGGGTGTGGAAGCTTTTTTGGAGGGGAAGGGCTGCATGGGGGAAAAGTGAGAAGGACAACAGTGGAGAACTCCAGAGAAAAAGAAGAATGAGGAATGATACAGAAGACTTCCAGCATATTTGTTGAAGGAGTTACAGAGGTTAATGAAGGACATTTGAGAATCCCTACTTTTTGCTTGAAATGAGGCTTCTCACTCCCAGTGGAAGCCTTTTTTGTCACAGTGCAGACAAGACAATTCTGCTTCTTCATTTCTGTTTCATTTCTGGATCTTTCTCCTCTTCCCAGGTCATCATTTTTCCAGATACGTTGAGCTTTACAAATGCATACCTTCTAATTTTTCCTCTTTTTCTTCATTTTCTCTAATTCAAATCTCCTTCACCATGTCCTACCAAGCATAAGGAATCTCAGACTTTACAATTTTAGCCACATGTGAAAATGAATATTTGCTCTTTGACAACTCTAGGTTATATTTCTCCATACCAAGTTATTCCAGCTCTTTGTAAAACATGACTAATAGGACAACAATTTTGGGACAATATTATATGCAACAACTCAATTTGAATCACTCGGATCCTTTGATTTTGTCCATAATCCTGCAAAGACACTAAATTTAACCCCCTCTGAACATGATTTCTTTACAGAAACAGAGTTACCTGGTGTGTCCTTCAAATGCAACCAAATTCTTTCCACCTCAGTTGATTCCCAGATCGCCAGAATTTCTTTGCTGTGAAAGTATTTCTTCTTGCCTCCTTTGCCCAAATTACTGATGTCAGTAGCATTCCTATTTCTACTGGATGTAGAGGCTTTGAAGAACAAGACTGAAAATTGGACATTTCCCTTAAAAAGAGACCACAAGCAGAGACGTGCACAAAAGTACAAAACAGAATTGGACTCATTTCTTAAACTACAATTTGGTTGCCTGGTGGATTTTTCCACTTAAAATATTCTCTTCAGCACCAAAATTGGGAGATAGATGACAAGGTCTCAACAGCCGGCCTGCAATGTGTGGGCTCAATCAGCATTTCTGTGTGGTTTTGGCATGCAATAAAAACTTATTATTCTCACACCCAAACTGAGAAATAATTTTCTCCAAATTGCTGTACCTGGGGCCACTGAATAACCTCTAATTTTAGCACTCAGTTTTCCTTCTCTTTATTACTACTTCTCATTATTATTTTTCTTTTTCCTATGCAGGCAGGTTTTCAAAGCAGAAACTAAAAACGAAGTTCTGGTGCTTAAGAGTTACTTGGCAATTACCCAAAATAAGGTGGCATGCTGTTCACAGGCTGCATTTTCTTGCCTGTATTTCAGGCTCTGCTCCACTGACTGCGCTATGAAACAGCATCAAGGAACAGGAACTGCATAAAGCAGAACTGGGAAAAACTTAAATAAGGATGGATTTAAAATTTAATCAAACTCTCCTGGTAATCACCCATTGCTGACAGATCTACAGCCAGTGAAAGGTCTGTTTTATCTTCCTGCTAATGCAGATTAGTCCTTTTTAAGCTCTTTTAAGCATTTTCATCAGCACCAAGCCCTGGGGCTCTCAAGCTGTGCCTTATTTTGCCATTACAGATTAAAACATTGCTGAAAGTGAATTTGCTCCAGATTCATATATTCAGAAAGCCTCCACATTTAATATAATTTATTCTTTGTTCCAACAGTATGAATCATAGCCATTAAATTGTAAGTACCATATTACTGACCTAAGTCTAGTCTGATTGACCTTGAGAATCATGGAGGCTCTCTCTTTTCGGGATAAATGCTAAATTAAAATTATTAAAAAGACCATTTCACTGTAACAAATTCTCAGCTGGCCACTCTGCTCAGCACTGAACTTAATAATGTAAGGTCTACCAGTTCAGATAGCACTTGGTTTGGATTATGCACATATATTCAAATACAGATTTGCTGATTTGCCAGCTCTGGTGTATTTATTCTGTCCAGCACTGATAGAGAAGCATTTCCTATATTTGCTGAATCTACTTTAAGAATGAGCGATCTGAACAACTCAGGGCCTGACCTCAACATCTCAAACACTGGACGTTTCTAACTGAGGGTCGGTGTGCACATATTTCTAGATAGTTGATGAATTTAAATTTTGAAAAGTTTATTCTCTCATTTTATCATTACATACGCTTCAAAACTGAGGCAGTTTATGAATATAAACTCAAAAACTTTGCTGTGAAAAAAACAGTCTTTCAATTATCTTGGTTTTAAGGAAAAATAAAGTTAATGGATACCATGTACTACTATTGAACACCTCTCCTATGAAAAAAAGGGCGAGAGAATTGCACTAATTCAGCCTGAAAAACAGAAGGCTCTCAGAAGATCTTATTGTGGCCTTTTTTGTATAAAGAGGTTTAAAGAGGAAGTGGAGATAGACTTTTTACCAGGATCTGAGGTGACAGGACAAGGGGATTAAAACTGAAAGAGGACGCATTTAGATTGGACATAAGGAAGACATTTTTTATTATGAAACACTGGAACAGGTTTTCCAGCGAAGTGGTGGATGACCCATGCCAGGAAATGTTCAAGATCAGGTTGAATGAGGCTTTGAGTGACCTACAGAAAAACGCAGGAAGGGATGGGGGATTGAAACAAATGATCTCTGACTGTCCGTTCCAACAAAAAACCTTCTATAACTTTATGACTCTGTGATCCTATCCCTAGTGACCTATGAAATTCACATTTCAAGTATCTACTGCATATTTTTCAGTTATTTTTAAGGAATAACCCTTGTATTTTTCCAGGTTGAAGAAAATCAACATTTTCACAATAAAGTTAGTTATAAAGCAGCAAAGAACTGAATATTATTGTATGTGTTCCTAGAAGACCAGTCCCTAATATTTAATGCTGTAACTATTTTAAAAACTCACATGTTCTTTATGTTCCTTCAGAAATATGAGTATCAAATGCTAATTATTTCTGGGGAAAACTGTGAACACATCGATTTATATCCAGGAAGCATTTTGAAGGTTTACAAAAAGCCCCAATATCTAAATCCTTAGTCCTGTTGAAGAAAGAAACTTCAGACACAAAACTGGCAAGGTTCTTTGGATATGATGCTTTTGGCCACATGAATCTCTCTATCCATGAAAAATTTGCTGGGTTGGACATGAACGCTTTTACAGAAGCCTTAGTCTGATAATGCTGCCATTAGTTAGGTAAAACCTAGATCTAGTAACTTGGCTACTCATTCAGTGAAGACTGATTTATGAGGGCCTGAAAAATTTCAGTGAAGGGTTTCTAAGAAACAGCTGGACCTCCATTTCTGAAAATTCTTCAGAACTGAAAGACTGTCTTGATTGCCAATCAGCTACAAAAACAAACATTCAAAAATAACTAATCAAATATTTTAGAATACTGGATTTATATTAAAAAAAAAAAAGTAAAATATGCAATAGTGTGCTATCCTTTTAGCTAAAGGTAGTTAGCCTTCTGAATTCTTGATGGTGTAGCTACTCAGGCAGCTGCCTGCTCCCCTCCTCCTCTTCTAGTGAGACTCCAGTTACAAAACGTGGGTATCAAATCCCAGGGCTCCATTATCTATCTTGCTGGATGGCAGAGGATCAAAGAAGCTGTGTCTGACCCAGTGCTAGGGGCTGTCAAGTGTCCAGCTCAGGCAGCTGCTTCTCTCTTTCCATGTTTTGAGTCCTGCAGGATGAATCCTGAGGCTGAACTGTGCAGGTGTGCATTAATACTGCGAGTACTTTTACCTTTGAGAGAGTGGATAGTTTGCCCAAGCCTGTACCCACCATTTCAACAATGTAATTTCCTGCATGTTATCACCCTTGTCTGCAACTGTGGCAGAAAATAAAATTAAAATGAAACATTTTCTACTCTTGTTTTTGATCCTTTAAGTTGCAGCTCTTAACCAATGGTGGAACAATTTTTCCTGGATTTCCACCAGTCTGAAGCTTTTAGCTCCAGGATTTCTCATACTTATCCTGCAGCCCTGAGAAGCATGCTCAAGCATGACAGGACCACCTTAGGTTTCAGAAATCTCGAGGCCTCTACAGCAGTTTTATAGGATATCCATATGTTAAAAACAAAGCAAAGTCTGTGAATGTGATGTGGCATTAGCTTTGAACTGCCCACCCAGATAAATTGCTTTAATTACCTCTGGTAATTGTGGCCTGAGAGACTTAAGTCTTTGTAATGATTCCTGTTGGAGATTCAGGAATTAGCAGGGGCTGTGGATCATTCCAAAGGAGGACTTTGCTTCCAGTCCCTGTGTTTTGGAGGCTAAGGGATTGAACAGTATATAGAAACCTTCCCTTTTCAATTTGTTTTGGTATGAGATGACAAGCCTGGTCACATGTAAGTTACTTGTAGAGATGCTACACGAACATGATGGCCAGGTAGCCGAAAATGTAAACAAGTACATCTTGCAGTAAGAAACAGCAAGAAAAAAAGGAATGGGTAACATTCAAGAGAAATCTGGCTTGGGTACAGCAGCTGAGACTAATCTGCTGCATTTTCTAAGTGACTAGCAAATACATATAATTTGGGTTGAATAATTAATAACCTGGAATATGAATCGGTGCCAAAGAGGACTTTTATTAAATAAGAATCATGCTGTTACAAGAAGCTGCACCCTTTTTTTTTTTTTTTCCCCAAACAGCTCTTTGCAAGATTGCAAAGTTTGAGGGAGGAAAAAAAAAAACAGAAGTGGAAGCTGCCATTCTTCGAGTATAAGTGACAGCATGTTCATCATTTATTTGTTTCAATAAGGTAAAAGACAAAAGATGTCTATCTGCACTTAAGCATTCATCTTACAATAATTTTTAACATTTCATTCGGACACAGTTCCTTTAACTGCTGCAGAAATGCCATAACCATTAATCAATCAGAGTCACCTAAAGCACTTTACATGAAGTGATTTGGTTTTTCTAAAGTGACAATTATTTTCCTTTTTATTTCCTTTTAAATCACCATTATAATTACATTTTAATTATAAAGGCCACATTTTATTTTCTAAATTACAGCATGTGGGTGTATGTATATTATTTTATACTAGGTGTACAATGTCTGTATATCCTTTGTGTAAACTAGGCTGTATATTACATAGGGTGATCCACTAAAAAAGTTAAGGAAAAAGTCTTTCAGAACTTATCTTGCAAAGAAAAAGCAAATCACCACTGGGTGACACTGTTCTTCCTTCTAGCTGTCTCATCTATCACTGCAGAATGATTTTAGCAGTGAAGGCCACGATCCAGAGCCCATTCAGACAGTGATAATGCTCACAAAGACTTCAGCAGGATGTGATGAGAATCTAAAAGAACACTGTCCTTCAACAGAAATGTGCCTGTTGCATAACGATTATAAAATATGGTGGCTGCTTGTGCAACAAAAACTCTCTGGAATTTTATTCCACTGTTGTGCATGCTTTTTGACAGCAGCAGCTTCCAGGAGATGAGTTAGTGAGCTGCTCCTGAATTCCTGAGAAGGCAGTGATAAATCTCCTGCTCACTTCAGCAGAATCATGGGGCAGGCTCCACTCCTCAGACTTCCAGCTCTTCACATCTAGAGAGGTGCACACTTCAGAGCACCCCTGAGGAGCTGCAATTCTGTTTTCCAGCCCTTCTAAGGTGCATAATTTGCTGTGCAATAGCACTAACACCCCCTTCAAGGAGGACACAGTGGCTGCAATTTAGGGATGCTGGCATTATTCTTCTCTTGGCTTCACTTTCCAATGGTAATATTGTTGATTTATGAAAGACTCAGAGTACTTAGATAAGCTATTTCCTGGCTCTGTGCCTTCCCTTTCTCTGTCTCTATAGAGCCCCAAGTTATGAAAGTGAGAGCACTGTCCTAAGCTTTTAAAGTCAGGTGAATGCTCACTGCCTTTGGCATTTGAGAGATCTTTTCTGAATCCATCCAATGTTATCTAAATGGTACAACAAAGCTGGAAAGACAATGCTCAGAAGCACCTTAAGTAACTAAGGAATGTAAGGCCAGATTTGTAAAGATTTTTAAATGTTTGATAATCCAAACAGCAGGAATTTTACATGCTCTAAGGTCAGTGGGAGGTAGATACATCCAGGACTTCCTGGGCATTGGGAGGTTCAGCATTGGGAGCTCCCGTGTCTAAAGGAATTGCCTATCACAAGCTAGATACATAAATATCCGTGACAGACACAGGATGGAGTCTTCACTTTAGAATGGTACTCAGAGAAGCCAATAAATGGAGTGGAAGTTTACTTAAATTCATCTTTGGGAAATACTGATAAAAGCTCTGAACCCCTAAAAGTGCATGCCTCAACCACTGAAGTATAGCTGTTTATATAAACAAGGTATTATTCTTACAGAACAAGGGGTTTTGTTGCTGGGCTACATTTCAGCACCTAACTGTATTTGGTCTAATTTGTACAAAAAGGAATATCAATTGAAAGAGACATTTTCTGTATCCTCTGTCCTGTCTCCTTGAATCCTAGAATTGTTAAGGTTGGAAAAGACCTCTAAAAACATTGAGACCAAGTATTAATACAGTACTGCCACATTCACCACTAACCCATGTCCTCAAATGCTACATCCATGGCTTTTGAACACTTCAGGGATGGTGATTCCACCGCTTGCCCAGGCAGCCCCTTCCAATGTGTCACCACCTTTCATCTGAAGCCATTTTTCCTGGTGTCCCACCTGAGCCTCCCCTGGCACAGCCTGAGGCCGTTCCCTCTCCTCCTGTCCCTGTTCCCTGGGAGCAGAGCCCGACCCCCCCGGCTGCCCCCTCCTGTCAGGGAGTTGTGCAGAGCCACAAGGTCCCCCCTGAGCCCCCTTTCTCCAGGCTGAGCCCCTTTCCCAGCTCCCTCAGCCGCTCCTGGGGCTCCAGCCCCTTTCCCAGCCCCGTTCCCTTCTCTGGAGATGCTCCAGAGGTCAATGCCCCTCTTACCACGAGTTGCCCTCTTGCTTACTGAGATTTAGAGCAACAGTCTGGTGGCATTGGGTGTTTGGGAAGTTTTATACATTCCGGCCAGAGACACAAGGACATGAGATTTAAAATGCAAGTGTAAGGGATTTCATAGTTTCCAGTGGCATTGAACTGTAGGACACAGATATTCCATTCCATTCCATTTTTTAAAATATAAGATAGTTTTGAACTGAGCCTTTAGTACATAAAATAGGGTTTAGGCTTTCAAGGATTAGACACAAAAAAAATTTTTGTATATGTCTCCTATTAAAATGTGTCTCCGGGGAGTAATTGGAGTCTATGTGTCTGATAAATTTTTGCAGATGGGAATGTACTTTGGCTTCTCTGAAAATATCTTCCATGTACTTGTTTCTGTGTTTCCCATAACAGGGTATCTCCTCATTGCTGTCCAGATCAAACACAATTCAAATGTATTTCAGTGCCTTCTTTCTCTTATTCTTAATTTGTCCCATCATGAAGTGTGTGGGAGCCAGGTTACTCCTTGCACTACACCAGAAGCTGAATTCTCAACTGTATTTATTTCAAGCCTGATGTAATTAGCCTGATATAATTCATAAGAATCCTCGTCTCTTCTCTTGAACACAATAGTAGATGCAGTTGTGCAGAACTGATTCAGAGAAAATGTGGGGAGAAAGCAGCAATTGTAAGGCAAAAAAAAAAGGAAAGTATTGTTCTAGGCCGATAAAGGGGGGAAAAAGGATGAAACTATAAATAGTAAGGCTAACATAAGGTTAAATATTGTATAGACTGTTTATTTTGTCAGACTAAATTATACTAGTGAGAGGGGGACAAAAAGATGTCTTAAAAACCAGCAGAACAAAACTCCGTAAAAAAATTGTAACTCTGTACTTAAAATTTTCAAGTGTCACAGGAAAAAAGTGGATTTTAAAAAAAAATTTATCATAGTAAATAATCTGCAACCTGAATTTCAGATACTCAGATCATTCACTCAATTTTATTTTAATGTACTGTGCCTGGATTTTCCTTGCTTTGTTTAGATGGGCAAACTTTTAGTTAAGCAGAGTTGCTTGAGTGGCTTTTATTTAAAAAAAAACAAACCATGAGCTATTTAATCTGAGGGGATATTTGTTGAGTATTAATGTATTCAAATATACATTTGCAGTTGGAGTCGGATAGAAGCGCCTGTCTTCGCCTTGCAATCCTTGGTGTCACTTGAACTGCTCATGTGACAACACTCTAATATGAGAGGAGACAATAGGCATTGTTGGCCTCACATATTAATAAATAAGAGCCACAGTGTGTGCAAACAAAGGCTGCTTCCTGGAACACTGTGTCACATGATTCCCAGGGTCAATCCCGATGGCTTTGCTCTGGCGAGATCAATGGGCTCCATTCTCCTGGCATTAATTTTACACTGCTGCAGAGACGTTGCTAGTGCATGGTCCCAAATTTTGACCTCAGTTCTGTTGGTGTCACTCGGATCAGAAGTGACCTACTGATCTGGGAGCTGTATCTGGTGTTAGCCCTGGGCTCCCTGAGCAGGCTCGTGTGGGCAGGGAAAGCAGACCCACTGGGCATCTTGGCAGAGCTGTAATTAGACAGTAAAATCTGTGTGAATCACGACAGAAGTGGTGAGAGAAGATCTCTGGAGGGTTTTAAGCAAGTGTCCCATTTTTCTACTGAGCAGGGAATTAATGAAAAGAATAAATACTACATGACTCTGTCTGTGGGGATTATTACCCCCATGCTTTTCCTCTAAACTTAGATTTAAGTTACACTGAAGATGAGTGTTTTGCTTCCTTGCTTGTGTGCTTTTGAGTGCCCTTATTGCCTAAAGGGCTCCCTGGCTTTTTGGATTGCTAAGTAATAGATGGTAAAAGCTTATCATATAAAAGAACACCAGAAACAGGACAATTTTCTTAGAAACAACAGGCAGTCTGAGGTTTGCACTCTTAACTCTATATATGCAGTTTATATATGCAGATACTTGCCAGTTTCTAAACACTTCTAATATTTATTTTCTAGACTGCTAATAAACACACATGAGCATTACTCCTC
>VZRO01001162.1:235400-269801 GCA_013397915.1 Daphoenositta chrysoptera | reverse complement strand
AAAAAAAAAAGAGAAAAAGAAAGTTAGAAGGAGGGTCTTTGATAGCATGCCTATTACCTAGGAAAACCTGCTATAAACAAGTGAACTAGTTTTTATTCTTTTTGGGGAGGTTGGAATCTTTGAAGGTCCCTTCCAACCTAAATCATTCTAAAAATGGGTGTGTGTTTTGAGGAGGAGGGTGACTGTGTGTGTGATTCTACACCAAAATCAGATTTTTAAACTTTCAGTATTATTCTCTTCTCCATTACTCATCCATATATCCTGTTTTAGCACTACGCCACAACTTTCTCACATCATTTGCGTATGAATCTAATACAGAGTGCAGCACTGCCCCAGGAAACATTTCCCACTTAAAATCAGTTTAGTGAGAAACGTAGTCAGATCCCCTAATCTTGAGGGACAACCTGGAGAGAAAAACAAAGGGAATATCTCTTTGGGAGATTTTACCAGGAAGGAGGAAGTCTGGAATAAACCAAATCCTGGTCCTGAAATCCCCCTGGGATTCTATATTCATAAAACTCTGCCAAAATATATAGTACAGGTTGCAACTAAAATACACCATGCTATGTAGATGGCTGGAACTGAGTAACCACTACATGTTAATTAATTGATCTGCAGTCTGCTCAATATTAATTAACATTAAAGTTTATGAAAATATCCAGACAATCTAATTAAAAGTGGTGGGGTTTATTTTGTATTGTTTTGTTTTTTAAATAGGTCACTAATAATTCAGCACCAGTTGGGGCAAGAAAATAAAAAGAGTAAGAGGAATGAGTTCTTACCAAGATTCTTTTCTTTATTCAGAATACTAAATAATGAGGGTTTCCATCATCTGCTTTGTCTTCAGCCTCTGCCTCTAATGGACCTGAGCAGACTGTTCAAGTTCCAAGAAATTCTGTTGCTCTTGAGAGCCTCAGAAGGTTTGTTTCCTTTTGCTCTTTGACCACTGTCAAACAGACAAGATTAATGCTAGGAAGAGTTACAATCAAATCTTCCTTCTCTCTGATTTTATCATTAATTTGGGCCTGCCTGTGTGTCCATCAGGCTCCTGAAGACTCAAACAAGACCCTGGCACAGCATTACAGATACAAGTTGTAATATATACATATGCAAATTTATGTAATTCATTAAAGGTTATAGAGATGCCCATATACATGTATATTATCAGAATGATATCCACAGTCCATATTTATGTCGTTCTGCTTGTCTATTGTGTCTTTTTCAATACAATACCACATCCTTGGAAAATTTTCCATGTACTGCTGATACAAATAAATACAAAAAGGAGAAAACTGCATATTCACTAGTAACGTGAGAACTGACTGTGTTATGAGTTGTCTAGTTGATTTTTCCTCTGAGTTATGTTGACTCCTCTCTCTATGTCAGTACAAACAACTAGGAAGTTCAAGATCAACTCCACGTTAACATTTGAGTAGAACCACTCTTCCCTCCTCTTTTGCTCCTCTGAATTCATGGCATGATTTTATTTTTCAAGAAAATAAAGACACCTCAAACAAGTTTACCTCCACATTTCAGCCAGACTGTCTCTCCCAGACCTCAGCAAGTGTAGCAAAGCCTTCCAGGTGATTATGCAATCCACACAAATACAGACCAACCAGATTTTTCTTTAAATGCTGAAGGTCTCAGATATTGTGCCACATTCCCATCCTGCTGTAGTGGCCCTGATTAGGAAGAATACTGAGAATACCTTGGATATTTCATCAAATTGTGTAATGGCTCCAGAATACTTGATATAAACAAAGATTAGTGCTTGGCTGTGGCAGTACCCTATTTAGGCCAGTTCCCATTTAGACTGTTTTGCCTCTATTTCTTTGTGAGTTCAGGTCTACAAAAGCAATACAGTATTTCAGCTGGTGCATTTCTAGGGGATTATTGTTCTTGACGGGTGGTTAAACATCATTCAATGCATGCAATGATTGCCCAAATATGCACTGCCTATTGTGTTTTAGTGTTTAAATAGAGCACTGTGAGGATAAGTTTGTTTGAAGTAAGGTAGTCTTAGCAGCAGTGTTTATATGTGAAAGTGCATAAACACCATTATTTCTGTGGAGCCAGAAGTGGAATTCCTTCTCTGGAGCTGGTTCTGCCTGAACACGTGCTTAAGTTTTGTGCCATACCCAGCTGATCACAGAATCATGAAATTGTAATTATTAGTGACAGAGAAACCTATTAAGTAAGTCCCGTGGGGACCAGCAACAGCACCACTGACAGTAATCTCTCATAATAAATGTAGTTATACAGCTAATGTAAGTAATTGGAACTTTCTATCTCTCTATCCAGTTAATTCTGCCTGAATGCAGGCTTACATTTTGTATTATACCCAGATGATCAGAGAATCCCAAAATCAGAATTATTAGTTATAGAAAAACCCATTACGTAAGTCTCCCAGGTAGCAGAGTGGCATCATTGACAGAGTAATCTCTCGTGATAAATGCAGTTATACAGCTAATTTTAGCAACTGGGTCTTTCTTCAAACAAATTTGTTACTTCTGAGGCCATTTGTATCTGATGTCACTACAAGAGAATTGTTCTGCAGCACGACTTCAGCTTTGTTAGTGAGGAAGGAACACGAACACTGGTACAGCAGTGCTGTATTTGGAGCAGAATATTGGCTTAAAGAGAATGGCAAAGATATAACAAATCAGCTTTTGTTCTTGTTTTTCCAGGCAGGATGTTTGCCTCTGCTAACTAATTACATAACCAATGGCTTTGCTTAGTCTTAAATGTCATGCTCTTGGTGGTGTGAATGGTGTACACAGCTACACTTGTGCCTACAACACACAATATAGTTTGTGTTTCTTGCTCTTTTCCTGTGGGTTTTTAGGGTTGGGCAAATAATTTATATCGTGTTCCATCTGAAACTTTCCAAGGAGATGCGTAGGCTGTGTCTCCACTGGCAAATAATCACAGGTGAAATGACTGCCAGTCAGTATGTGTGCAGCAGTCCAACCTGCAGCAAGAAAGCCACACATAAATCAGTGTGTGGGTGCCAAAATACAGGGCTGTCCCTGGGTATGATCAGTAGAACAAGTAGCTTATCTCGGGATTTCTAAACCAGTAAGTCATTGTCTCATTCCACACATTTCTGCAGAAAACGATGGGCTGGCCATCCTGTCAAGTCAAGAGACTAAAGAAACAAATGCTCCAGAGCAGGATGGCTCTGCTCCTGACAGCCAAAGTTGTCTGAACCACAGCTGTGGAACTCCAGTTCCCTGTGGCACAGTTCAGTTCAGTCTGGAATCCTGTGAGCAGCAGGATTTTGCCTCTCTCAGGATGTCAGCAGGTAGAAAGAGGAAGGCATTCTACCTGCCTAAACAGCATTTTGCTACTCCTCTGGCTGAAAGGTGGAGACAATCAAACAAAAAGCTAAAGCTGACCCTCAGGTTGCACTTTGACTGAGTCCAGACCCTGAAAACGTGGTGTGACCATGTTCTGTTAAATGCTGACAGTGGGGTTCTGTTCTTCCCCAAACAACTGAGAGCTGCCAAACTTCTAGGCAGCAATTATCTGATTGTGCCCCTGCTATTGACAGGGCGGGATCTGCATGGTCTTTTTGGTACTAACAGTGGAGGAGACCCCAGGGACATTTTTGGAGGTGTCCACATTGACCAGGACATTGATTGCCAGGAAGAGGCTGATCTGCCTGGTGACACCTGATCTCTTGCTGTTATCCTTGGCCTTTCCATCAGCTCTGTGCACTGCCAGCTGGTTTGCTTGATCCTGTTACCAGTTCCTGCTGCTCCAGCTCAGCTCTGTGCAGCAGAGTTTCCCTGTGGGAGATTAAAGCCCTCATACACAGCCAGTGAGGAACCTAGATTCTGATGCAATCCTCCTTCAAGTGTGAAAAAACAGATTCATCACTTTTTTAATTGAGGCTGAAGGTGTGTGATCTGTTTTACTTAATACCAGACAGAAGAGTGCAAGCAGAGGAACTGACAGCTTGGAGTAACTTACGGAAGAGGTGGGAGGAAAACCAGGTGTCAGGTTTTGTGATTGTCGTGTCTGCACATTTTCACAATGATTATCTTTTATTATCAGTGTTCAGAAAGAGTAATTTGATGTCTGTCCGAGACCTCAGGGCATGGTGGCTAGGTTGACACACATGATTCTAAGGTAAAAGGCTGTAGGAAAGGCAGAATCATAAAAATACTGATCCATCCTCATAACACCTGCAAGAATTAAATGTCATTTCACTGTGGACAGTCATCAAATCTGCATGTATGCTAGACAATAGCAACTGTTAATTGGATCATTTTCGTGGGTAAAATGAAGACAGGAGACCAAGATTTACACACACAAATCTTAAGTGCTGAAAAATGAGACCTTCAAATATGCACAAATAATAAAGACCTTGGGTTATTTCGTTGTTCTAAAAGACAACCTGGAGCATAGAATCTTAATATGTTCAATAATGGTGATTTAGCAATAATTTCAGAACAATACTACTTCTTTTTTTTTTTTTTTTGCTTGTGCTGACCAACTTCCATTCCACCCAAGTGCTTCAATGTTATTACCAACTCAGATGCCTTAATATATACAGACATCACCTATATATGGACTATAATGCAAGTCACAGATACCCACCTGATCCACATAGATGAGTTTTATTAAGTCATTTCAACTACATTTAGTAATCTGTAAAAAAATACATTAAAAACCAAACCAACCAAAGAAACAAAAAAAACCCAAAAATCAAGCTGGTTATATAAAACTAGGTTTACAAATTTAAAGAAAATAGGAAATGTGAGTGTTTCTGCCTAGTTCACTGAGAAAATAATTAATACAATGTCACCTAGCTTTAGATAGATATTAGAGTTCATGTTATCTGTGAAGGCTCTATCTCCAGCCAGCTGAAGGATACAGAGGAGCCAGAGGTTCTGCTACTAGTGTCTCGGAACGGTCCTTGCTTTTTACCAGCAGAGACAGAATTTGATGAGTGGGAATAACCACACGCAGAGATTCCAAAACTGGGGTGATAGCAAAGGACAGACAACAATTAGATAAAGGATGAGGAGATCCAGTATTTTTTTAATGAGCTGCAAAAGGAATATATACAGTATTTCAGGCAGGGGACGCAGGTTCAAAGAGTGACAATACTAATGTCTTTGACCACTTTTGGCCTGGTGCAAATTCAGGAAGGGATGTGTTTAGTGCCTGAGGTAAGAGACGGCCTTGCTTCCACAGAGATGAATTAGTGCACTTCAGGTAAATCTAACACAGAGAAAGAGCATGCTGGAGGATATAATGCAAATTTGCCACATTCACTGTTAAATACAGTTTGTCAAAAGTCTTTTTCATAATGAGAAGCCTTTAGAGACTTCCATGCATAAAAGATCACACTTAAAACACAAAAGAGACAATCATGGAAGAAGAATATTTAGCAAAGACTGTGCTGTGGGGTAAATAAAATGGACAATTAAGATGGCAGTTAAAGCCTTTTATTAAATACCATATAAATAACATATCCTGTAACAAAGAAAAAAAACCCCTTTTATTTGAAAACAATCCTGGTGGAGAAGGCGTACAGTAGATCTTAATTGCATTGGTTTCTAAATCCTGACTTCTGGGTTTCCTGATGCAGACAGTGATTAAAAGTTTTATTATGCCTCTCAAAGGTGTAACTCAGAGGCTGATAGCTACTAAAATTGTTTCCACAAAGATTCTCTGGCACGGTCAGGCCTAAACACAGCCGTTATTCAGCTATTCAGTGGAATTAATGGAAGCTGTGGTAGCTTTTGGTGATACTTTGTCCTTTTTGACTTTGAAGCACTGCAATGTAAAATCCCTCCGAAATTAAAAGCGCTTGTTGAGGAAAGAAAATGGGGAGAAAGACTAGGGGGAGGAGGGGAAAATTCTGTGTCTGGAAATACTTGTTCTATGCAGGGGTTCAAGGAGTATCTTTAAAATTATTTTATTAGTTTTACTGTCAGCAGCACGGATAGTAACCAGTATAAGTCAGCCCTGGATGAAATTTGTGAACTCTGTATGGTTTAGCTGAGACTTGTATTTGTCTCAAAAGTCACTCCCTCCCTCCCTGTGGTGCAACATCTCCCAGACTTGCCTGGAGCTTTATCTTTATCTGATATTGAAAATGGCGCAGACTGCATCTTTGTCTGCCAACAAGTGAAGAAAATTACCAAAATTGGTTAATGAAATGGAAGCAACTTTATACACAATTATTCTTCTTTGCTCCTTAATGGTTGGTCATCCTCTCTTCAGCACTGAGGACATCTACGGACTCCTACCATTGTGCAGATCATGGGGTGTATAAATATTTAACAGCTTATCACATTAGGCTAAAGTAACATTTCCAAAATTAAAGGAAAATTGAGAAAATATACCCTGTCTGTCATTTCTGAGCAACTCTTTGTTTCACTAGCTAAGACATGCAATCTTATTAATTTATTACTTTTCAGGTCAATTGTTTTTATTATTCTCAAACCAAACACTTTTTTGAACAGAAATCACATTGATATGTTTGTCCCATTGTAGCACTGAGATTTTTTTTTAAGCTTAAGGAAACATGGAAATTGAATCCAAAATGATGGCTGAACTTTTGTGAATTAGAGCTCAATCTGTGAGGCCAATACACTCTTTAACTCATAAACTCCATTCAGTGTTGCTGAAATCCTACTTCTTTCTAGGGCAGCTTTATTTTCTTAGCTTTTTAAGAACACTAAAACAAGTTCTGCTTGGTTTGTCCCATTAATAGGCAAGTCAAAATTCCTGTAAAAGTCTCTTCTGAAGTGTTTTTTTTTCCCCCATAAGTGTTTTGGGGAAAAAAAACCACAACAATTTAAAAGTTAAATGTATTATTATAAACTTTTAATTAAATTACACTAAATCTGGGACATGAGTCAATGTGTTCAAGGACAGGGCCTAGAGACCTAACTATAAGTGGAAGGAATAGGCCAACAGGAACCTCATAAAATTCAAGAATCACAAATGCACAGTCCTGGCCTGGGATTGAATAATCTACTCTGACCATGGCTGAGAGCTGCACATTGGATTAGGGACTTCTGAAGCTCTGTCTCAGACTGAATTATCCTAATCTATTCTCCTGTGGCCCAAAGATGAATTGTATTCCTTAAACACATAAATAGTCTTAAATAAACAAGTTTAAATACATTTTTTCATTAAATCTCTCTTTTTTTAAAAATATCTCACAAGGCTTGTAGTAGAACACCCTGATTTTAAGTTGTGTATGACCTAGTTTTCCTCATTGACTAAGATTGACATCTCAGTTCCTTTATCTGGACTTATATATGAAAGTATCTTGGCACTGACTGTGCAGACTGAGAAAGCCAAGGTCGTGCTCTGGTTTTCTCTCCCCATCTCTCCTCTGATGTAAAGGTTTTATTAACTGCCTGACTTGCTGCTGTTAGTTAATATGCACCAAAACAGTTTTCACTGCAAGCCTCACATAAAAGGAAAATCACATTTGTGGCAGGTTTCCCTGATTTATCAGTCAAGCCAAGCCAAGGGAGCATGTTGTCTTCTCTGTCCCTGCTATGTCCAGTGACACTGGGCTGCCATTAATCAAGCCCGACTGTCAGGCCAAACTCAGAAACATCAGAGAAAGCCAGTCCTCCAGCTGACAACAGCCTAACCACATGCCTTGCCAGGAAGCTGTTGATGGACTTTGGGAAGCTGTGATTAAACAGGTGAAGAATTTGGAGTGGATACAGAGTGGTTGGTTGTGCAGGCAGTGACAAGAGCAGCAGAGTGGTGGTGGCACCTCCCTCACTTCAGCATTGCTGCTGCTGCCTTGGTGCTGCATTTCCCACAAGAGTTACCAGCTGGGAAGGGCCATCTCTGTCTTATTTTGCTTGGTGTCACCCCTACTGCTTGGAACCTGCTGCTTGGCAGCAGAAGAGGCCACAAATTTGCCCTGGCCTTGCTGGGAAGGACGGGAGGCCCATGACGGAGCAGGAGGCCGAGTCCTTCCCAGGGACGAACCTTGTGGGAAGTGGTTAACAGCTGTTTTATTAAAGAGTTGTCCAAGTATTGAACACTGAATCCACCACCCCTGAGAGCAGGAGGCATATGTCTAGGCCAAAATCTGTATGGGGATGATACCAAAAAAAAAAAAAAAAAAAAAAAAAAAAAAAAAAAAAAAAAAAATTAACTGACACAAAGCCAAACCTCAGGTTAAATTTAAAGCATAGCATATGGGAATCCTAAAAAAGGGAGGCTTAGCATGGGTGAATTATAAGTGTTTGTGACTGTTTTTCTCAGTAATGAATACACAGGCAGCAGAGCACCAGAAATTGATCCTTCTGCAGCTGCACCATCTCCCAGCCCCATGGATGAGCAGGGGGATCTGTGTTTGTGTCTCAGCTGACAGAGAACTTTGTGCGATAGTGCAGAACTGCTTTTGCAGCCCACTAATTCCACAAAAAAACAATTGCTGCCATATTTAACTGCAAATAATGCCCAGTGACAGTCTGTGTGGGTGCAGGCAATTACCATGTTCTCTGAATGGTGTGAATTCCTACTGTCACTGACGGCTGCAAAACTGAGTGTGAAGAAAAGCTTACTTGGAAGCCAGGTTTTTATGGGATGCAGAGTGGAATTCATGGTAGGGAAAAAAAAAAAGACAACTTATATATTTAGTCATTCAAAGAAACCTTAATTTTTAATGAAGATCTATATGGGGAAAAATTAATGTTATTAATCCTAATATCAGTTCTTTGTGCAGAACAGCCTCATTTCCATTTTGGACTACTGTGAAGTGATTTCAACAGATTTTAAAAGAATATAAATATAATGGTGGGATTCTCCACGTTTTTAAAATTTCCTTTTAAAAATACTTTACATAAAATTAAAATGTCAATTTTAGTTTTAGCCTGCCAGCTCTAATAAAGCAGAGTTATAAGACCAAGTGTCACAAAGAGTAATTGGAAATAGCTGTCATTAAAGGAGAATCTTTGAAACAGTAATATATGACAGAAGTCAGACATGTTCCAGGATAGCATAAAAGAACCAAGATCCCAGGCCTTGAAAACCCCAAGAACTGTGAATAAGTCTCATCTATGGTAGCTAAAGTAAAATAAAGAAATTTGTGCCAAAACATTTTGCCTGAGCTAGATGTAGTCATTTAAGGACAGCATCGCAAAACCTAAATATTTGTCTTCCTTGAGACAAGTTATGTGATATTTCCTGCAGAACATTTGCACAAAGAATCGAAAGATCCAGTGTGAGCTGGAAAAAGGCCTGACATTATTCCAACACATGCAGCTTTTTTTTTTTACGCAGGAAAATTCTTTTAAAATGTTAAAGTAACATTTCATAGCTGCAGATACAACTATTTAGTCAAGTTCCAAGGAAGACTAAATTAAACACTGAAAATAAGAAACCAGAAGAAACATGCTTTTAAGCAGAGCTCACAACCCAGGAAAGATCAGCAGGCCACATTTGAGAACAGATTAATTTATCCTTAGCTAATTACCCTGCAAGGTTCAGCTGAGCTGCCAGCACCACTAACAGTCAAGACATATTACAATGGATTGTTCTGTCTGTTTGATAAACTCATTCACTGAACACATTGATTTCTGGTTGTGCATGTACAATAAAACCTAGGCACTCCACAGAGCTACTACTCATCTCATTCAGATAATTTTCTGCCTTTTTGTTATGGCTCATTATTTTCAACCCAGTTTTTGCATCATTCTTTCTAGTTTGGGGAGAATTCTGGCAGTCAAGACCAGTGAGTTCTAGTTCTTGCTCTTGCCGCTCATTATCTGTGCAGTTTTAACAGCTCTGACTTAAACTGGCCCATCTGCAAAACTTGAATAGTATTTAAAAGTCTCTGGGGGTCTTTTAAAGTATAAATTTTGACAGTGAAATGCACATACATTGCACAGGGACACAAAACCATAACATTCCAGAGAGAGTTCATTTAGTTGTAATATCCCATGGCAAGCACACAGTTTGATTTTGATCTGAAATATGCACAGAAAAAAAAAGTCATTATTCAGCAAGAATTCAGTGCGTTTTTTTGTCTTTTCAGTACATAAAGACATCAAAAGAACTGAAAATTTCATGGAAAGAGTATGAAGATCACACAAGTTTCTTTTTTTTTTTTTTTTTTGGTTACTTAATAATGTACATAAAAATAAGGAAAAAAATTAGGTAATTAAATGTAGTATAAATTTTTGACTTAACAATGAATAAATTATACTCTCACTAAAACCACTGCTTTCTGCAAAATCAGAGAGTGCTTTCACTGATATCAACCAGTCATTACTACTGACATTAACAAGAATCAAATCAGACCTTCTATACTGAAAGCTTAACTTTGATAAGTTAACTGATAACTTCAGCTTAGTTTGCTGAACCTTAGTTGAAATATGGTGACAGCTTGCTTTCAATGAAGGTACAGAGTGATGTTTAATTGGCATATTATTTCCTAAAAAAACAGTCCTTAGATTCAGAGCAGTGTTTTCATTTTAATTTCTGGTTTTGTTAAACAATAAGATTTTAAAGAAAAACTATTTCTTTAAAGCCTGAGATAAAAATCTATCTTGCTATCAGGAGAATAAGAATGGGCAGTGTACTTTGTTTTTAGGAGTATAACAAAAATAGAAAGTAAACATTCTCCTCACTGTGGGCAAGCAAAGAAGTATAGTGTTTGTTAGATTACACCAAAAAAGAAACTTCAAAAATTTTTAAAATTCTGTATATTTTAGACTGTACTCTGACTGCTGCTCTACAGCAGAAGAGTAATCATCAGAATAAATAATCCGTAAAACCCCCAAACTCCACCACGTGTTGATGTTGGGTGTATCAGCAGTATCTTTGAGTTACTGCTTGACTACTCCTGTTGCACCAAATTTCTTACTAATTGAGACACAGCAGAAATAACAATGATTATTGATAGTCCTCCTGGTGTTATGGCAACATCAGTTTTAAAAAGCACATAATTACTGGGATTAAAAGTCACTGGTTTGGCTCAAATTATGGTGAGAGTGTTTTGTGACATTTTAGAGCACAATGTGCAAAGTTCTTGCCTTTACATTGCTGGAGGCTACTGTTGGCTGTTTTGATATATTCTTAAGAGCAGAACAGCATTGTTTCATGGCATTAAGGGACAATAAGAGCCTTCAGCTGGCCTCTGGAACCATCACCCGTTCTGTTGACATTATCTCTTGCCTGTCTACAATTGATTTAAAATCAAACAATGGCATTACATAATGTGCACTTTATGAAATTACTGTCTCGTTATTAAAGTTCTCAGCTGACCTTGCCTGTGTGAGCAGCCACTTTGTAGCTGGTCTAGAGAGAGCACTCAGATGAAGTTTTCATCAAATTCTCAAGGGCTATATCTTAATTTCTGCATTAATTCAGCAGATCTGACACTGAGTTTGGGCATTTGTGGTCTGACACCTTGTGAAGCTCTAGGGAAGCTGCTATGTCTTCACTGGTACTGTCACCGCTCTGTTAGGACAAAAAAACATCTGCATTCTAAGTTATCACAGCTTTTTTTCCAGCAAGGATCTCCTAGCATTAGTCAAACCCATAGATACTTGGAAAAACAGCAGATTGTAGTCTGTAGTCATAATTCTTTGATATTTCCCAACCAGCACTGAGAGTCAGTTCAGGAGTCTTTTGTTCAGATGCACCACTAAAAGGTGTTATATTTTCATTTAATACCCCTTAGGAGATACTTCCTGGCAATTTGTTTAATCTCTTTCAGACTAGGTTTTGGGGCTTTTTTTTAGCAGGGGCAGAGGGGTGTTGCACAACATCAGCCTGTGGCAATGAGTTCTACAGCTTGACAGCATTTTGTGTGTAAAATCCACCTTCTTTTTGACTCCTTGCCTCATAAGTGCAATTAATGGATTTTCATTATTGAATTAGGCAGTTCAGTAAATAATCATCTTCTGTTTGCCTTTTTTTGTTCTTGTTTCATGCATGGCTTTATAGTCCTTTATTGTGTCCCTCTCTAGGCATTTGTTTTTCAGGCTGAAATGTGTGTACAGGAAAACTATTCCATATTTTTGTCATTCTTTTGCCCATTTTTCCACAATCTTTGGTTCTACTATTTTATTTTAAGATGGGTAACATCTTAAAATCATAAGAAATACACACAATATTCAAATTCATACAATATTCAATGTCATATATAACAATAATGGTTATATTCAATGTCATATATAACAATACATGGTAAAACAGTGAGATTTTCTCTTCTGTTCCTTTTCTGTTCTGTTCCATGCTTTGTTTTACTGTTAACAAGAATGAAGATAATGTTTTCACAGAAATAGATAAACTATCATTAACTTAAAATACCCACCCTGGTCGTTATTACTCAACTTGGAGTCACTCTCGGCACGTGTACTTTTAGGATATTTTTTTTTCTTGAGCTTTTATCTACACCGCATTTTCTCAGTTATTTTATTGACCACCCTTTTCCTTCTCTGCTTCCTTATAGCTTGTTTTTACTGACCTGAATGTCTGCAGTTTAGAGAAAACTGCCACTCTGGTATGGCTGTTTTTCTGAAATAATTTATTAACGTGCTGAACAGTGTCCCATGTCATTAGGACATATTCCTTGCCTTCATAGGAGTGTGAACCACCTGTAACCCCATTTTTGAGCTCTCAGCAGGGGAAGGTCATGAAGTTCCCTCAGCACTGAGCTATTTATCCTTTAAACAACTTTTTTTAGGTCTTTGCAAACTGACCATTTACCAAACCCAGCTGAAATTGCACATGGTCCAAAACTGACATTTTTTTCTTTGCTTAAGTTCTTCTGAATGTAAAGAAAGGTTCACAAGAGCTGAGGCCTTATCTGAGGCCACCACAATCTGTCATATTATCACTGTAATGGCTCTGGGAATCACTCTGCCCATAAAACACTGGCATAATTCAAACAGTCTCAAGCGTTCGAGTGTTTGATGCAAAACACACTTTGAAGTTTAATCATGACCATAAATGCTTATTGCTTCCCCAACGGTGCATGTGTTCAAAGATCAGACATTCTGTGTGCAGTGCAGTGTATGAAAGGACTGGCACAGGGGGGTTTTCCCCATATTTTTATCTCATCTACGTCCTACAAAGATTTCCTGCCTTAATAGGTCATACTGGCTTATTTTTGATTGCTGTACCCTTAAAACAGTACAATCCTGCTTTGTCATCTAGAAACCTTAGTGATACTGGAAATGAAAAGCTTAGAAGGTGACTACAGTGCATAGGGAGGAGAGGAGAATCAGGGAGGAAGTGGCAATTTTACAACAACAGGTTAAATACTTTTCAAAACTTTTAATAGTCCAATATAATGCATATAATTACATTGTAGTTATATTGCAGTTACAATGTGTATAATTACATTGTAATTGCATAAATACGGAATGTTTAGACCACTGAATAAGTATTTTCAAACTGGTTTTTACAAATTATTTAAACCCAGCACAGGAACTGCGAAGAGCTGCCTTCTCTCATCATTTTAATGTATGTTGCAGATCAGGAGTCTTTAAAGATCATCAATACAGTGGAATTGCATTTTCAACTTGAACTAAGTATTCAAAATCTTTTTACTGTTTTTCCAGCTCTGGTGTGATAACCAGCTGGTAACTAAAGCACAGGAACAGAAAAAACCCACAAAATTTGTAAGCTTTTAGTAAACCTGAAGAGCAGAAAATTATCTACCTATTCACACCACCATGTATTTGTTGCTCTTTACAAAGAGGAAACCTGGCTCAGGGCTCAGATTTGCAAGGCAGGCAGTCAGGATGCCAACAGACCAATATGGAGCATATATAAAATTTTGGGGGTTTTTATTGTATGACAGAGTGTAGAATTATGCATATCTGTAGTTATAAAATTATCATAATTGTTATGAAATCCCACTTATGTTATTTTTTTAATATACAGGAAGTTGGAATTGGAAAATTTAATTCTTTTTTGTGTTTGTATTCTACTGTTAGAGTTGCTAAAATTTAATACGAAGTCTGAGGGAAAACTGACTGAGTGCACACCAGCTCAAAATACTGAATTTTTGTTTTCATTTTATTCCGTTTTCTGAAGTTTCTTCTCCTGTAGAGCTGCAGACAGTCAACTCTCTGTGTCATCAAAAGTTTAATGAAATCATCAAACCCTTTAGAAATTTTAAGCTAAACTTATTGTATGCTAAGCCAAAGCCACAAAACACATTTATAATGTGATGGTAGCACACACTTTTTAAATGCTATCCCACAGGAAGTACTAAATGAAAAGCATCACAGTGGATGGCAGGGTTTTTTAATACAAGCTATACAGGTTATCTCTGTTGTCCTCCTGAAAGGCATGTATTCCACGGGGTATTAATCCAGGAGATAACTGGAAATGTGCCATTCTGAGATATAAACGTGGGACTTTTTCACAGAAAATCTCACTTCAGAGGGAAAAATATTCTGGCGGGGAAGGATGACATTTTGGTGTTCTTGTAGACTGTACCTGCATGGTCTTTTGTCACCTATAAAATTCCTTCAAGGTCCTGAAAGCAAATTCATTTTCTGTCTTACAAGCAGATGAACTTCACAAAGCGTTCAGTAAGGAGAACTGTAATAGGATCCCCAGAGCTGTGCAGGTCTGGAGCACAAATGACAAAGTTTCCATGAGAATGGCATCAAAATTATTTTCTGAAAAATCCCCCCAGAGTGTTCTCTGTGTGGCTTCTGCTCTCATGCTGCACTGCAGTGCATTTTTAGCTGAACTATCTTTGTGTGCCGCAGTACATTAGGGAAGAGACAGGTCAGGAATATCACCATAAAAGAGAAGAGAATATAGAATTTGAACTACTTTTTGCCAGAAGTACTGTAGAAGCTCCTGCAGAGACAGAATGACATCAAACTGAAACAAAGCACCTTCATTTCAGCAAACTTCCATATTAACAAATATGACTTTTATCAGTGTCAAAAAGCCCCAAATTCCACTACTTACTGCTGCTTCATCATCTGTACCCTGTCAAGTGGAAAGCTTAGACTACCAGAAATTACTTTTGGGGAAACAAGTTTTGTTCGCATCCAGAAGACATTCTCACTTTTCTGTGAGATCTCTAGAGACCTGGACATTGTTTCAATGGTCTATGAATAAAATCTGCTTTACTTGCATTGAATGTATTGCATTACATGCATTAAACATATTAGCAATGCCTGTGAAAATTTATGTGCTAATGACATTCAGATTTCAGGCTCCTAGCAACCTGCTTTTCTCAACCCCTCTTCTTTGAAGGTTAAGTGTCTCTGCAGCAGTATTTTATATTCCTTGTGGATTCGTGTGGAGGAAAGCTTTTAGCCACTTTTAACCACTCCTTTAAGTAGCAGTACGTGAAACCATGGCCATTCATTTTAGTGTCAAAAATCAAAAAGTGCTCTCTAATAGACCCTTTTGTATCCTTTAGCATATTTATGCACAATAGGTTTTATATTTGTTTTCATAATGTTATGTTTTGTATAAATAGTGTTTATGCCATACCTTTGCTCTTTTTTGCAGGGTGTGGCTGCTGCAAGTGATGCAGTCCTGAGCTTGTAACTTTGTGGAGTGGACAAAGTTATTTCCAAGCATTTTCCAAAGTCTGGGAGTCCCAGTGGACAGGATTGCCCATCTTATTCATATCCAAAGGGCAAGACTCAGAATGTCAGGAAATGACCTGAAATTATGGGCATTAATTTATAAAGTGAATTCAGTTGCAGCCAAAGGAAATCAGCCTAGCACAAAGTAAAAATTCTGCACTGAATTACTTCAGAAAAAGGGGAATGTTGCTTTTGGAACAGAGGGCCATTAAAACTGTGCCAGTTAGAAGGCTGGCTTTTGCATTATTTTTTGTGTTTTAGTGAGGCACACCTTATGACTTTGGAGGGGGCTGAATGCAGGGTCATATGTAAAGAATTCAAATACAAGGGGTTTTTTTTCCTCAAAAAATAGCTATTTTAGGCTGGAACAGACACCCTGAAACAACCTTCTTGTCCATGGACACAGTCTGTAATTTTTTCCCTCTCTAATTTAAGTAGGTGAGTGATTTTGGTTCTGCTTTTGTGTAGTTCCACAGCCATAGTCAAGGTTAAAGATTGTGACTTCAACACAGGAATAAGACTACATAAGACTAAAACCCAGTGTGGGCACACAAACTAGGTCTTCAAGCTCCTTTAGCTATCAGCCTGCTCTGATCAGGAGCTCTTAGAAGGCAAAAGTCAGAGCTGTGCTGTACTCTGAAAAGCCATTCTTGAAGGAGAGAAAACTCGATATCCACTTCATGCTTCTGTGACTTTACTTTAAGGACATTTAGAACAAAAGGAAAGCAAACTACTTCCAAAACACATAAAAGTAGGGAATGAATACATTCTGCAGTGGAGATTTTGTGTGGGGGAGATTATTCTTCCTTCTCACTATTTCCTGTTATGCATTAAATATCTATATTTCTTAGACAGGAAAGAAAAATGGACAGAAAAATATTGGTACATACCTTAGCAAAAGATCCAGATCATTATCTTCCTTACTGAAAAGCTCTTCAATCTTTTTTTGTTCAAATTGTTTTGGCCTGCAAATATTTTCAAAATATGTATGTGGTCCTAGAGAAAGGGAAGCTTATGTATTGGATCAGTATGTTTTAAAATTAATTTTCTTCTGATGATGTAATTTACATGAATTACTAAAATCCACAAGAATGTTTCTGGAGATGCAACACTGTCACTTTTACATTGCTGTAACTAGACAATTTCAGCTTTAGAAAGAGAATTCTGCATTAAATATTGAACTGCTCTGCCTATGTATGTGGTAGTTTTCCTGCCGTAAGTTTCTCTTTGGGAGAAAAAAAAGCTGAATTTCAGCTTGTGATAAACTTATTGGAGAAAAAAGTATGGAATATAATCCAGTGCCAGAGTTTCTGATTTCGGGCTTTAGATGTGTACTTTCCTCATTCATCACACACACTGTTTTTAGCCCAGAGCTTGAACTAAAAATTCTGTTTGCCTTCAGAATGTGGGACTGTACCCCATGGCTTGATAAACATAAAGAGATGTGATACTGCAGCAAGGAAATTCCGACGAGCCTGGTCTGGCTGCCAGGGTGTTGCCATGCCACTTCTGTGTGGCTTGAAGGTGCCATTGTAAAACACTCATATTACATACACATAGCTTCCAGCACTGCTGACATTTGATTTAGAACAACGCTTGTGAGAGTTTGGAGGGGCTGAGTGGCACACAGCTTTTCCCCAGCCCTTCCTCATTTGACACAGAGGGTGTCCAAATGCAACCTCACTGCAATAAATATTCACCTGTTTACTAGTGGATGTTGAGGCACTGCAGTCTGTGTGTTTGAATGCTCCTCCAAGCAGTTACTGCTTAGTTTTGCACAGCTGTAAATTATAGAAAAGCCATCTGAGTTATCAGATTATATCATTTTCTCTAATGCACTTCACTGCAGTGTCTGCAATGTGTGGTGCAGAGCTCCATGCTTTAGTAGGATGATTATTTTGTGATTCTTTGGCAAATACTGCTCAGAGGATTTTTTTTTTTCTTCTTTTTTTGGTGCTGTTGAACAGAGGGAAATTGTAGGAAGGCACTGAAAATCTGTTGATCTGAGTGATCTATCCTGAATTTTTACTGTGCATTTGATTCTTGCCACAGTATTGTGCAGCCAGTGGGACAGGTGAGCCCAGTTTGCGGTGCCACTTCACCTGGATATGAGGTTTTTATTTGACAGTGCAAAGACAAAAGGGATCTCTGACAGTATCACTGGAATGAGAAAAGTATTCTCATAGCCTCTCCTTGGACCACAGATTACAATTGCTATATTTGATAACCTGCACCACAGCTGAGCAAACAGTGAGCAAAGGGGACATTAGGAAATCTTTATCAAGCAGCAGCTTTAACCACTGCTTGGTTCTGCCAGTTCCAGGAAGGAGGATGGTGGAAGAAAACAGTTGGCCAGCTATAGCTGCCACCGATTTTGACATAAAATTAATTGCTGTGCAGATACAGTGGTGCCTAAGCTAATTCTCTGGGACTACATATAGGATATACATTGATTTATTTAAATGTGGGCACTTCACCTATGGCAGGGGCAAACCCCACATTAAAATGAAAAGCTAGAACTAAGTTCTGTTTGTGCAGGAGACTGCAGGAGAGTATGATGAGGTACTTGTGACCTTCATGAAATGTAAAAGTGGCTAAAAAAATATTTTTGTATGTAACACCAAAAATAAGGAGATTCTTAGTTTTCAAATTTAACTGTGTGGTGACTATTCTAAACTGCAGCAAGCCAAGTCAGAGCTAAGATCTCATGTAAGTGAGTTAATATGCACAGGATATTATCACAGCTGCTTCCTTTGTGGTGGCAAGGATGCTTTGATTCATCTCACTCAGGTTCCTACAGTGTTGCTGCAATATCTGACACTCTTTGTCCCTAGGCACTGCTTTTTCTGTGAGATTTCTGTTTGGCAGGCCCTCAATAGCATTGACAGGATCCTTGAAACCCTTTAACAAAATCATAGGAAACAGCCTGAACTGCTCACGTGATGTAATAGCACATGTGGGGGATTAAAAAAAACCAAACCCACAAAATGTAAGATTTGAGGGAAGATCTTGATCCAGCTCCATTTGAAATTATAAAGGCTCTTCTGCTGATTTCACTGGGACGTAATTTGCCACCAGGAAGAGATACTTAGCAGTCAGTTTTTAAAAAGTTGTCCAACTACTGAACCATGAACACAAGTACTGCCCGCGTTTTAGTCCCCCATTTTTTGCTTGTGTTCCTTAATCCTTAGTACTCTAAGTCCTATTGTATAATTATTATATACTGGCTTTCTGTCTATTGTCCTTTTTTCAGTATAGATGACCATACCTTTGGGAATTATTTACTTAAAAGTTCTTGTTTTCTATTCCCAAAACACAATAATTCAATATGCTTTGAACACAACTTTTTACCACTGTTATAAGTGTACAGGAACTTGCATAGGGTATTTTTAATAGTGTTATGTCAATACAACTTGGATTGAAACCTTTTATTGCAAGCAAAAATATGTTTATTCAACTTGCAGATATCTTTTTATGTCTAGTTTAGATTAAACACATCCATAACTCTTCCATGACTTTTGACTTAAGTGTGAGTGTGGCATTCTTGCTGTTTGAGACCATCATAACTTCTCTCTTTTTGCCAACATGAGAAATAAACAATATCTTCTCTACTCCAGCTTGTGCCTTCATGTCATCTGAAGAATGCAAGTTCCATCAAATTAAAGTATTTACCTTCCTAAAGTGCTACA
The DNA here is from genome assembly GCA_013397915.1 of Daphoenositta chrysoptera. Classification (NCBI taxonomy): domain Eukaryota; kingdom Metazoa; phylum Chordata; class Aves; order Passeriformes; genus Daphoenositta; species Daphoenositta chrysoptera. Next base: position 250,537 of record VZRO01001162.1, on the reverse strand, counting down.
CATGCTAAAGTGCTTTACTGGGTGGTATGTGTAATTACGTTTGATCTCTGCTAACTTAAAGGAAAAAGGAAAGCATCCATACCCCATACATTCCAGAAAAAAATATCCGAAAAACTACCAACACTCTTCCAATTGAACCTCTTTCTGTTTGCTGCTGTTCCTTTGTTAGAAACAAGAATTTCTTAAGTCTGAAACAAATCAGGAATAAATCAGATTAAAGCCCTTTTTTTCTTGTGACATTAGACTTAGACCCTGCCACTCACAAGTTATTACACATCTTCATCAGTGCTTACTATATGCAAAAGACTGCAATCAAACTTTTGGCAGTAGTCAGAAATCTGCAATAAAATCGTGAGGGCAATGAATAAAACTATAGTTTCTGTACCGTTCTGCTCTATTCATCCTGATTAAAGACAGACAGAGTAGTACCTTTATAGAAGGTTTGGGGAAGTTTTTCTACACTTACATGGTTAAGGGTTTTTTTAATGTAATGTTAATAGCACTTTGTGTTTTCCTACTAACTCAAGACCATTCTAAGATGGTTCTGTGTCACAGCAGAACACTGCAATCCTTCCACTACTCTATTTCACACTGTGGAATAAGACTCATCACATCAAAACAAAGCAAAATAACATAGAATTTCTTAATTAGCCACATTAATAGTAAAATCTGGATGTCATGGAGAGGCTGCCTTAGGCATAACTTCAGCACAGAGTTTGTATTTGTCAGTCTGATGAGGAACTAGGCTTGAATTCTTTGAGCCTTAAGACATTTTTTAAATGTCATGTAGGTGGGAAAGGGTTACAGAGACAGTTGGTATCCAACCCTTCTGCTCCTAAAAATTTAATCAGTGTGAAAGAATTAGGTGAGGCTCGAAGAACTTGTTTGGCTGCAAAGTGTCATCAACACAGCCTGAATTGTTACTTTTCGTGCTGGACCCAGACAAGCAGAGGTAGATGAAATCTTTCATTAGAACAGGAATGCACATAATTATGCAACAACTTCTGTCAGTGACCTGACCTTTTCAGGCTGGTTTCTGTCTTCAGCTCGAAAGGTGCTATAGACATTTTCAACCTATACATTAATGTAGTTGTGCTATTTTGTATTCACAGGGGTTCTTCATGCTGTTTGCCCTCTGGATAATTAATGTGGTGTCCTTGCAGTGGTCTGTGGGCATGGGGCAGTTTGAGTGGAAAACTGAATAAAAAAATGACAGCTCTGGAGCTGGTCACAGGTTATTATGAACAGAAGAGATGAACTTGTAGACATTTCCTCTCCTTCCTACTAAAAAAACCAAACCAAACAAAAATGGAAAAGAACAACCAACCAACTAAGCAAGCAACCAACAACAAAAACAACAGCCCAACAAAAAACCAAGCCAACAAACAAAAAGCCCAAAAAACAACAATAAAAAACAAAACCAAACCAAACAAACAAATAACCCAACAAAACCCAAAGCAAAACAAAAAACCAACCAAACAAAAAAATGCCAACAAACAAATAAACACAAAGAAAGAAGGTGAACTGTAACAATAATTATTATATATAGTATATATACAGTATAGATTAAACCATATGTAAATTGGTTCTGGTTCTTTTCCCCCAATTTAGAAATACCACATTTTCCTTGCATTTACTGAGAAGCTGAAAAACCAGCAATGTTCTGTTGATCTAAAAAGGGAGCTGCATATTTCCTGGGGATCCTTTCACAGACTTTTCCCTGTACAGAGGTCCTGTCCCAAGCTTAAGGACCAAGTTTCCCATTTGGGTGTGATGGCTGAAACGGGTTTCAAAGCACTTGTCTAAACCAGGTCTTGACCAAACTGAGCATTCAACTGTTCCCTGCTCCACTCAACAGCTGCTTGGCCCTGAAATGCTGCTGCTTAGTTTCTTAGTTTTTTTTCTTTCTACCTTTCTTAGGTAGAAAAATCTAATTTTTTTTGAGAATTCTGAAGCCTCCAAACTGAGTCTTCAACCCCTGTTTCTACCACAGGAGGGCCTGGCAGCTGCCAGGTGTTGGCATTTTAAATATCAATTGTGCTGTCCACAAAGCTCATCTGCTGTAATTACTGTTCTGAATGGTGGTTTCTCCAGCAACCTTCTGATTCCATACACAGGAAATTAAAGTCATGACCACATGCCACCACTGTGGAAGAGAAAATTTAATAGATTCCTGTCAAAAATGGATGATGGGAAAGAATCTTTCGGAGCCTCTGTGTGCCATTGATGCCTTAGGTTTTAACTCCTGTATTTTTCGAATCCTGTATTGCCTAACGTCTAACTCTGAAGTTTCTTGTAGCCTGCTGACTTCAGCTCTCCAGTCATAACAACACCTCTCTGGGCCTGCTCTCCAAGGACATCTACACTGTCCAGGCCCAAGGCCTCTGAAGGGTGGGGCAAGCTGGAGGAAATTACATCAGTAGCTAAAGTTTAATTGGCAATTTATGCTGATGTGCAAATGGACCAAACCTATAAAGGTGTGGGGAACTCGTGACTTCTTGTACATCTTGGGGTCCATCTTGGGGTCTATCTTGGGGTCCAGCTTGGAGCCCTTGGCTTCTCCGGGTGTACTTTTGAAGGCCTTTCAAATAAATACCCACCTTTATTCCCTTATTCCTGTCTAGTCTCTGTGTCTAGGTAGCCTCTCAAGGCATCACCATAAAACTGCAACTGTGACATATACATAAACCACTGCATTTTTCTTGGTGTTTAAGGTGTGCCTGGGAGAGAGGAAAGATTTTTTTCTTTTAGTGAGGTGAACTTTTGCGGAGTGCACATGGAATTGCTGTTCTTTGTGTGTTTAACTTGTTGGGTAGCCACCAGGCAAGACAAGGTTCCTGTGTATTTGCTTCCTGTATTGTTTTGCACAGCGTTGTGCCAGCAGTGATCCTGGAGGGTGAGTGAGTCAGAAGGTGCTGCAAACACAAAATCATCGTCAGAATGACAGAACTGTCAAGGTTGGAAATTACCTCTAAGATTACCAAGTCCAACCATTAACCCAGCAATGCTGTGTCCACCAGTGAACCCTGTCCCCAAGTGCCACATCCATGCATTTTTTTTAACAATTTCCAGGGATGGTGATCCCACTGCTTCCCCAGGCAGTCTCTTTCAATGCCTCACTACCCTTTCAATGAAGACATTTTTCCCCTGGCACAAGGCAAGGTCATTTCCTCTCACCCCTCATTCAGTGGGAGCAGAGACTTGCTCCACTCTTCTGTCAGGGAGTTGTAAAGAACCAAAAGTACCCCTGAGCCTCCTTTTCCCCATGTCAAATAATGGGATGGGGAGGAAAAAAAAGGGCTCAAGAGTTGACAGGTGTGACGCTGTCTTTTTGCACTCCCCAGAAGAGATTAAAAACACAGGATACCTTTCTTTGCCCTGGTTATCAGAAGATCTTTTCCTTCTGCTACGTACACCTTCAGAAACCTCAGAAAATATTTTTCTCTATGTGGAATGTTGACTTTGGAAAGAACCAAAGTGGGAGTATCCATTAAAAAGTCTTTGCAATTTAGAGCTATATTTAAATTTCTAATTGTGCTAAATTCTTGACTAATAAAATAATTATGAAAATACAGCATACTCAAACATACTCTTGAATTAAATTACATAAGTAAACACACATTCAGTATTACTTAATTTTCTTGTTTATCCAGCCAAACTCATCAGATAGATTATGAAGACAAGACAAATAGAAAGAGTATATGGTGTAGATTTTATGGGGTTTTCTACCTTAAAATGTTTATAGAATTACTACTGAATAAAATGATACTAAATGTTTTTACCCTTTGTCATTTTAAGTTAACAGAAAGCCTCTTGAATTCAAATTCATTTGAATATTTTTTTTAATTACTCTGAAGCTCTTAAAAATTATCAGTGAAAAAAATTACAGTAAAACAGCATCAAACTAGAAATTTGAATGGATGAACATTTCCTGTACATGCAAGAAAATGTTTACTTGCAGTGTAAGACACAGGTGACATCTCTAGCATGTATTGCAACTCTCAGTGAAGAGGAAAACATTTAATAAAGGCATTTAATAATTTTTAATGTGATAATTTTAACAGCTATGTCTTTTCTGCTTATGTAATTTCCTTTTCATCTGATACACTTATATAAATGCTACCTCACCTAAACAACCCACTAATTAATGCCCTATGATAACTGAAATTTGAGTCATCTTTAGAATGTTAACAGCAATGGCTTTTCTTTCTCTTCATTTCTATTTTTTTTCTTCATAGAAAGTCCTTCAAGGTCAATATACAATTGTGGGATTTTTTTCTCTCCTGCCATCATCTTTCCAGTGCAACAGTAAACAACTCTGCTGACACAGAAGTTACAGTGAGGGAGGTGGAAGAGCAAAGAAGATTTACTTGGGAGATTTCTTGAATGTGACAGGGACAACTCCTGCTAAAAAAATCATAAACCATTCTATAGCATTTGCTCATCACAGCAAACCACTTTGAATGCAAAAAAGAGCAGAAGAAGCCAGGAAAATTTCTCCACTGGCTGAAGGACAAAATGACCTCACAGTGATTCTGCAGCTTGGAGACAGAAAGGGCTCTTGGTTCTTTCTCATGTGCCCATCCCCACAAAGAAGCTTCTTATTAATCCTGATCTGACTTGATGCTGATTTACCGCAGAAACTTCTTTTGATTTGCTGCACCCAGTTTGCAGTAAATTGCATCTTTGGTTGGCTGACAGCTTATATTTCATTGAAACCTTGTACAGCTGAGGAACATTCACATTTTAAAATAGACTTTGCATATTTTATATCCATCATTTTTTAAATGGAACAATCTAATTTAAAAGTTTGTAGTATTGTAAATTTTAGCAAAAGAGGGGAAGCCTCCTTATCAGTTGCTGCTCACCAGGGTAAGAATCTAAGAATTGGGGTTTGGCCTCATTTTCTTGATTTTCACCCTTAAACAGTGCTAGGCCTTTCTAACGAAAACAATTTGTCAGAAATTGGAGTATCTTTGAATATATAAATGTGTCATAATTAGTTTTGAGGGTTTGGTCCACAGAGCAGGTAGGAGAAATAATACTTTTCTTAGCTGAGACTTTATTTTTTTGGCATGCTTAATAAGATGTGACAGGTCTTGATAGCTAAGTGGAAAAATGTCTTTAAATTGAAAAAGAGAAAAAGAATGAAAAAGGAAAATAACCTCTGTGTGTTTCTGTGAATGGAATTTAAGCTGGTATGGGAAAGGATTCTATGGTACTTGTGATGTTTGCTTTGGCTGCCATCACAGAAAATATTTCAGTGGTGGAACCAAAGGTTAAATGCAACCGGCAGGAAGTTATAAAGGTGAATTGCATAAGATGTTTCTGAATAACAGGAGTTTACAACTCCAGCTATTGCTTCTGTTCAGAGTGCTTGGATATGTTGTACAGTAGTAGTAGTATATTAAATGCAAATTTCAGAGTTTAGGGTGATAAGTTTTTCAGGTTGAAATGGTACACTGTTACAGGATTCAATTTCATTAATATAACAAATGTGATGTAACATACTTTTAACATTATAATTATATATATAATATACAATATCATTATGATATGCTATGTAATTACAATTATAATTATAATTATAATTATTATAATATAAATTATGGCATTTCATCCGTTTGAAAAGTGAAGTATTATATGTAACTTTTTCTAGACTAGATTTTCTATTGAGTTCCTGCTGTTGAAGCAGTTTAGGAAACAACTAAGGGAAGTTGTATATGGCTGTTACACTTGGCTGGAACAGCACAATGAAATAGCAAAGTGAATTTATTGACACTATTCTATCTCTGCAGTTTCCATGGTGAACATAAAGCAGTGCTGCTTCTTCACAGCTTTCTGCCGATACCATTCCAGAGTTCACCTGCCACTAATTTAACTACTCAACTTTCGAGAAGTGAAGAATGCTTTGAAAATACCCTGAATCATTGCTTCTGTTATGTAATGTGAGTACAGATAGAAGGTTTTTCTTCCAGCAAGGGCAGCCCATATGTAGAGTACCCACTGAGCTAAGATATTTCATACTTAATGTGCATTGTTTTTAAGGTTTTCCAGACTGAGTGTTGAGCACCTGTTTCTGGAGGTGACCAAGTTGATGAGCAGTGGAAGGCTGAAAAGCCACATCTCTGAGCCTGTGTGAGGTATATTAAGCCTACATGACAAGGTAATTTTAAAAATAAATGAGATCCAGGAGTCACACTGGTTAAAAGGAATGCCTTTCAACACTACAAAATGCAAAATTGCACATGGTGAGGTGTGTGACAGCTATTCAACACCATAGAGGAGTAAGAGAGGATTTTCCCACTGAAATTGGTAGAGGGAATTCTAACAAGCAGATTCAGCTTATTTCCTGGCCATCTGTAAACATAAAAAAGTAAATAAATAAGTTATCACTATATATGAGTCACTATGAAAGGGAAGGAAGTAGTTTTAACTCTAATAATTTTTAATGTTTGGCTTAATTCTGACTATCACAGTAAGTTGTTCTCTGTTGCATTTAACACCTTTTTAATGCTAAGATTTTGCAGCTCTTCCAACAAAAGAGTGAGAGAATCCTTCGTGGTATGACAGATCACACTGAAATTATACTGAGATTAATGAGTTGTAACCACACAGATACCACATTTCCTATGGCATTTTTCTTTCAAATACAAGGCCCACTGGGTTTCCTACTTTGCCCCAAGTCTAATATGGACTTGGCAAATATTGCTGATCATTTTATAATGAACAAGCACAGGAAAACCAGAAAAACCCCCATTTGTAAACCATTTTTACCATATACAAAAGCAATTGTAAATAGCTATACCAAAAACTGCCAAGACATGGTTGTCTCACAAATGGTGGTTCAAGTGCATCATAATTTAAAATATGCTTTGATATATAAATTTATATAGATATAGATATTGATAGATAAATTTCACATGGGCTGAATGAAAGTGAGATTCCTGTCAGTTCCAGTGAGGATACTGGCATAGCTGTACTGACAGAAATTTCAATTTCAATCAACAAGCTCATATTCTAGAGATGACCTTTTATTTAGAAATGGCTTACTGGACAGAATTGCATTTAGAATGCCACACTTGTCTCCTGATAGGATTATTTAATTTAATTTAATTAATTTAATTTTTTTAAAGGGGAAAAAAAACCCAAAAAAGTGCCAAGACCCAAGGGTCTTGAAGCTGGGTCAGGAATATCAGGGAAAGGTTCTTCCCTCAGAGGGTGGTGGGGCACTGAGCAGGCTCCTCAGGGAATGGCCACAGGCTCCAGAGCTCCAGGTGCATTTGGACAACACCCGCAGGGATGCACAGGGTGGAATTTTGGGGTGTCCATGCAGGGCCAGGAGATGGATCAATGGTCCCTGTGAGTCCCTTCCAGCTCAGGACATTCTGTGACTCTGTGGTTCCATGACTGACTGGAGATGAACTGCAGAAAGAATGCTCCCAGCATCAGGCATTTTGTAATTAATGGCACATACAATGAAATAATACTTAAGATTAAGTCACTGGCCATTCTATATGTGAAAGTCATTGATATTAATTTGCTTAGCTTTATTCAGAACTGGATTTGTCAACAGTCACTAACTAGAAGAGTTGGCTAATAAGTATTTACCACAAAGCACTTTGCTTACGTAGCGAAGTGTGGCATATGAAAATATAGTTTAACCAACCAAACAAAACTGGTATTTATCACAACATGTATTTGGCATACAAATAATACCTAAAATGGTTTTATTGTCTATTATAAGGCGTTGTTCTTTACTGTGTTTTATTCCATTGTTAACTGACAACTGCCTTTTAGTTTTATATGAAATAATAGCTCATTTTATCATGTGAAGCTGTGAAACTACACATTTTTTTCATTTAGCTCTGGAGACATTGTCAGGGAGAATAGCTTTCAAGCTATTAATTAAATAGTATCTGCTTATTACTACTTCTAAATTGGACCACAGCAACACAGAGAATTAGTTTTAAGCAGCACCCAGCAACATAATGTTTAGAACCACTCACTAAATTCCTCTTACGTTAGCAGGAAGAGTACTTTTCACTAATGTTAACCACGTAGAAGTGGTGATTATATTGCTGCATTTCAGCTCATCCATCATGTAGACATTCTGCAAATGAGTCTCTTTGAACCCATGTGTAATACCACCAGCTCTGGGTTTGGGTTCTGTTTGGTTTTGTTGTTTGTTTCTTTTCTAATTTGCTACGTTGGTCTAATGTATTACAAAATCCAAACAGAATTACTTTTCCTGCAGACCTTTTTAGATCAGGAAAAATCACTTTTGTACTTAGATAGTCACCCTGCTTCTTCGGAGGTAGGCTATTCCAGAGCAGCTCTCTAACAGAGGCTCCCAAACTTGACAGCATCAGGGATATTCTCATAGGAGCCCCAGTATTTCTGGGAATGAAACAGCATTTCTTTTTCTTAAAAGTAACATTCTTACGATGATTTGGGGAAATTGTAAGAGATTTTGCTTCTTTGGGCATCTGTTTTATAAGATATTCTACCAAAAAATGCACAGGACTGGAGCTTGTTTTCAGGACTTGCAATAGAAAAGGATGATTGTGAATGGTTCTTAAACTCAAAGGCTATGATTTAAAATGGATGGAGGCAGCTGCATAAAAACCTTGGTGTTTGATAAGAGTAAGCAGAAATCATAATTCTCAAAGAGGTGCTGACCTGTGTAGAATTATTGCTTGTGTTTTGCTTGCCTGCTATCAGTCTTCACAGTGAATAAAAAGATAAGGATTTGCCAACCATGCAGGTCTGGGGCCTGAACCACCTCGAGGATAATACAAAACAACTCAAGACAGAGAACAAGCTAGAGGATTCAGGGGCAGGGCAGGAAAAGGCTGTGAAAATACAGGCCTCCAACGAAATTATAGAAGAAAAGTAGGTATTATACAAATTGTACATGGGACTGAAGGAAACAAAATCCAAATTAAAAATAATGTTAGAAGAAACCAAAGAAGGAAGACCAGGGATTTGAACCTGGTGAGCAAAACGAGACATGTTCAGTCCTTGACTGGAATTCAGCATTCCTCTCCAGGTGTAATGTTTTCTGCTGTTGCTGCCTGCGGCTGTCTGACGTGCAATTCATAAAACAGCTAGGAATGCTGTCTCTCTACCAGATCAAATTCAAATTTAACTGACAGCTAAGAGTCACCTGGCTGTTTTATTTCTGCCCTTTATTTAAATTTTGCCAGTTTAAGTTGATCTTTTGGGGTCTCTTAAATGTTATTTTTCTGGACTATATCTAGTCCTGTTGATAACTGATACAGTTTTTCACCGTGAAATCCCCCTTCAATTCAGATGAATTGAATTTGGATATTGCATCTTCCAACTATGGATTTCATGATTATCTGGTAATTCCACATGCACAAGCAAAAGCAGAAATTGGGAGTATTTGGGTAGGGGGAGGCATTGGGCCAGTCAGCTTTTCCAAATTTAGATTGTAATTTTTTGGTGTCTGTAAGGAAAATATTTAAGAATAGCATTGCTCATTGTATTTGTAAGACATTTCACTGTCAGGCCTTGAAAGTATTCCAAACATGTCCAAGACTTTCCTTACCTCTGAAGCTGTGTTGAATCTTACCAGGGGTCCAAAAACATGTACCAGTGTGCTTTTTTATCTTGTCACCTGCCTGTTCATTTCATGTCTTGTTTTTACTTTTTAAAAGAAATTGCAGTGTGCAAAAAAAGTGAGCATATGGCATCACTGGGACAACAGAGCAGGGAACTGACCTTGCCATCCCATAGCCAAAGTTAAGGACTCTGTGATAGAAAGCAAACCCCTAGAGGTCACTATAATCATAAACATTCACAGAGAGATCTAGATTTGAGTAATGTCATGATTAAAATAAACCATCTATAGAAAGGAGCTTACAGACAGATTTTTGGCCTGTCCTGAAGTGACCCTTCCAAAGCCATGCTGAACGTCTCTGATGATGGTTTGGCAGCACAATCCATCATTCCACATGAGGGCACAGCATCAAAGTGTCAAAAATCATCAGAGCAGAGCTGGAGCTCTGGGGGTTTGTCGTGTTCGTGGCCAAGAGACAGGAATGGGATGAATGGATCAGCTCGGAGGTGGAGCTCCTGAAGGTCAGGCAGTGAGCAAGGCGGAGCACGCCAGCCCCGGTGAGGGAAGTAGGGTGGTGAGGAGGGGGGAAGGCAAGCTGGCTGTGGAGAAGGAAACCAGAAAATGAGTGGAAAAGAAGCTGTGCTTGCCACAGTGGCTCGGGTAAGATAAGTTTGCTAAACTAATGGACCAGCAATCCATGTTTGGTGGGTGAAGGCTTTATATTAGTGACAACTGCAGAGCAGACACTGTGTTTTGTCTGCGTATTGCAAACACTGTCTCAAAAGAGGCTTTCTCATGCACTAAATGGGAACACTTGGAAGCTCATTCTGAAAAAGCAGAGAAAATTAACTCCTAATACTCGTAACAAATGCTACAGCAAGGGTAAAATAATTGTTAGATGATCCGTCCAAAACAAAAAAGCTTAAACTGAATTGTTCAGCGCCTCACTTTAATTTATAAATATTCCACACTACAAATGGTTGGGAGGCAGTTTATGATGCTGTGCTTTAATCTTGCAAATATTGATGGAAACAAAATCCTGTTGATACCTATATTCAGTAATTGTATTAATACACAGGTTAAATGACTACCAACCAATTCACTAGGACATGAAACAGGAGCAACTTTGCAAATGTCACAGGGGCTGTATCTAATTTTGCAGCAGTTTATTTGGACTTCTGGTTCTCTGAGGTTCCACAACATGGTTGTAATTTGTCCCCAGAGGAATGTGCTTAATTTGACAGCCAAGAGAACAAAGTATAAGGCATAAAGTGCTGGGACTTCACTGTTTTCACGTTCATGCTTTGCAGACCTCATAAAATTCATATAGAGCAGGTTTTCCAGATTATGTTTGAAGCATTTAAAGGGTGTGTCCCTTATCAACAAAGTATAAAGCTGATTTTTTTTTTTTTGTGGTGATGACAAATGATGGAATACACAGACACTCAGGTCTTGATTCAATTGACTCAACAAAACTCTCCCATGTCATTTCAGACACTGGAGAATTTGCATCCTCCTGTCAGGTATGATACCCCAAGAAAGCAAGGATTTCTGGATCTGCATATGAATGCCATGTGAGAAATCCTAGGGTATCCCAAATATTACTGGGTGCATGCGTTTGGGCAACTGAATTAGACTTTCACTGTTCATACATTCCCTTAACACTGATGCTCACTGGCAGCATATGAAATAATTAATTTTTGTTCCTTTTGTTGGTATGGACTTATCTCATTACCTCATTACAGTAGTTCTTTGTGATAACTTCATTAAGTTTTCAACACGACTTCTGAAAACAATGAAAATTCCAAAACAAATTGTATAAGATCTTAGATAACAATGGCTTCAAAGGAGAGCATTAATCAAGACCTAGCCCCTGGTGCCTGAATAACTTTCAAAAGGAAACAACAGTGTTTGTTTTGCTTTTTTTTTCTCAGTTCAGACTGTCCAGACTGAACTTAAGCCTGGGGCAAAATGAGCTGAAAGAAAAAAAAAAAAAGTTGAAACTGAGTTTTAAAAAGAAAAAAAAAGGAAGAAGGAAAGACAAAGAATATATATGTAATACAATATGTCAGTTAAAAGGAGTAAGAAGGTCCATAGCAGATCCCATCCCAGCTTTACAGTGCTGTAATGACACTGACTTCTGGAGGATTTGTTGATGCAATTGAGAGCCGAACTGGTCCAGTCCATGATTCTGGAAGAGCCACTGAATTTACTTCAGGGATATTTTTAAAATATAAAAGTTTAAAATAACCTAATGTCTGTTTTTGGAAATATGTTGCTGGCAACATACATGAAAGGAGAATTTTTGTGTTTAGAAAACTTTTTGTCCTCTTTCCAATTTATTGTGATTGAAATAAGTAATATTCTTGTTACGACATGACACTTGTTTCACAAGCAACTCAATTTCATTTCAATAAGAGAGGATCAACATGTGAACTAGGGAATAAACAGTTAGAAAGAAGAAAATAAAAACTGATTAGACTGAAATATTATTTAGAATGGGTAGAGGCCCTTTTCTATATACAGACATTTCTGCAGGGAAACAGTGATTATTTTAGATCCTCTGTCTGGCCTGCTTGTGAAATGGAATGAAAGACATTGATTAAAATCTTTAATTCTTCATTCAGCTTTTGAGTTATCAAAGAGTCCAGGGAATCCTTTTTAATATCCGTAAGCCTGATATTATATGTTATTAGCTAATAAACTACATAGTGCTCTCTGAGAACTACCATATACAAAATAAATACACCTATAATATTCTAATAACATAATATATTTTAAAATAATCAGAATTTTTTCACTGACATTTATAAATCATATACAGAGCTCTCCCGGTATCAGAAACACACCTTTTTTTCTGAGAACTAGCATTATCTTGATTCTACCTTTTTTTCATAATAATTATTACTGTATATAAATATTTCTGCTTATATATTTATTTAGATATATTTTAAGTTATTATTTATTTATTTATTTCTAAATTTATATTATTGTCCCATTCTATTAGGAGAGGATTTAGAGTAAAGCATGCAAACAAAATGTTAAGAAAAACTTATTCCAATGAACTACAAACTTCAGTTTGCACACAGATCTACCAGGCAAAGGTAGACGTCAACCTGCTCTCAATATGTCAACACAAGAGTTCCAGGCAGCAGAGTCTGTATTCCTATTATTTAGGTCCTGGCTTTTCCCAGGTGGTCTCCTCTTTGCATGAAGCCCATCTTCTTCACAGGTTTCTGCTTCCAACAATTCAGATATGATCTGACTGCAGAGATAGGGTGAAGAAGCAGGCAGGCAAAGTTCTCTGTCACATTTCTTCATGGGCAACTTGCAAACTCACAGCTGAAAGCTGTCTACTTTCCCCAAGAGTATCAGAATGCACTTGTTTATTTTCTCTTCACACAGTTTCCTGAACACAATTTTTCCTATACGTGATTCCTGCAGAAATCCCTTTCTCCTGTGTGCATCTCCCTGGTGTTTTGCCTCTATTATTTCGCATGGGGTTCGCCCTCAAGAGAAGGGGACTCACTGAAAACAGATCAACTGGAAACAGATGTATGAAAACTCAGTTTGCTGTTTGCCCCCACCAAGGTCAGTGACAACCACTGTGCCTGGGAGATTTGATTCCCAGGCAGGCCATTGGGTGACATTTCTTCTGTGAGCTTCGTTCCCACAGTTTATGGAGCTGATTCAAAGCTCATGGAGTCACTGGGAATACTCTAGTTATCTCCTCTGTGCCTTAGGTCAAGCTTTCCAAGCCTGCAAAGGAAACCATTTGTGGTTGGTGCAGGTTATTTTGCTAGAACAAAACAGGGAGAGGGGTTTTTTTGTTGATTCATGCAGCGTGATCCGGCCAACATGTGACAGTGGCAAAGTGCCAGGAGGGTTTCAGGAGCACCTGCTGCCCCTGCCACTTCTCCCAAGCCTGTGACCTCAGCTGTGGCAGGGAGACAGCTGAGTGCCTTCTGCTCTGTTTATCTGTACCATTTCTTCTGCCGTCATCCCAGCTTGCTCTCAGTTAAATGCCGCGACACCGGCTGTCCAGCTAGCAGTGTATCCGCCAGTGCCGGCACCCGCCCGGACAGGAGAGGATGGCGGAGGCTGCTCGTGAGCGCGGGAGGGTTGGCAAAGTCCCAGTTCAGGTTCACCAGACCCACCGGTGGTACGGGCGCGCTGGAAGGAACGAGGGAGGGAGGCGGAGGGAATTCTCAGGGTAGAAGGTTTATTCGGGCGCCAGGGTCATGCAGAGAAGCCCCGAAGGGCCATGATGCAGGTGTTTTATCTTTTACAGAGTGGGAGGAGAGAATACAGAACATCCAATGGTGCAGGGATGCGGGGTTTGAATCCTCGCGGGCAAGAGTTACAGACCAATGGGGAGCATTGTGGGAGGGGAGGAACATCGTGGGAGGAGAGGGATCTTTCTTGAGGGAGGAGGCAAACACAGGGAAAAAGGGGTGAGATGGCAGTGGCTACTTATGGGGGTATGCTGGCCGCAGAAGTGGCCATAACGCACCACAACAGTTAAATAATGTAAAAACTATGGAGTCTTCATCATGGAGAATCTGTGTCCATTGTGGTTTTCCTGTAATTTTGGTAGTACTGCTCTGGCATCACTATTAGCCAGATTGGGCAGGGTGATACTATTTTTCTACTTGTCTGTATCTACACCGTGGAAGACGGGCAAATCTGACAAGAACAGCATCAGTGACCTACAGCACTTTTCTCCCTCATCTCAGCGCTGATGGTGCTGCTTAGACAGAAACAGCAGAATTTCAGGAGTTCCCTATTGAGGATTTGTCATGTCCCTTTACTGCAGCCACAGACACTGTCTGGAGAAAAAAAAAAAAAAAAATCAAGGCAGAAGAATCTGCTGATTACTCTCAAACAGAGATGTGTTTGCACTATCAGTTTGCACAAACCTCTTCCACTTCTTTAGAGAGAAAAGGTGGAGCTCTCCCTTGAGCACAAGTGAAACAATTGGTTTAAATAACATTTATTTAGTAGTACAAGTATTGTAGCCCTGGTGCTGTAAAAATAGGAGGCGGAACAAAATTTCTGAGGTAGTATATTCCATTAGACCAGCTAATTAGTACAGTTAGAAAAAGCAAACAAACTTGTGAACACACAAGGCTTTCCCCAGCTTTGAAACTTTAGTCTTGACTTGAGTTCTTTCCTGTGTGCAATATCCACGAACAGTCCTTTAGCCGCACTGAATTAGGCCTTGAATTTTAGAATATTTGTATGTCCCCTACCCATTCTGTTTAATTTTCATTCAATGACTTGACAATGTTCTGAAGGCCTATATAGGTTTCCTCTCTGAAACATGCACTTTACTTTGTTATACAGTCAAAATAAAGCCCAGAAGCATCATTATACCTACTTGAAGATGCTTAGTCCAGATTTTAGGTTTGGTTTGGGATTTTGTTTGCTTTATTGGGTTTTGGTTGGTTGGTTGGTTGGTTTTTGGTTTTGCTGGGTTTGTGAGGGGTTGGAAGGGGTGCTGTTGTTGGTTCCTTTCCCCTTTCCCCTTTCCCCTTTCCCCTTTCCCCTT
>VZRO01001162.1:168558-234201 GCA_013397915.1 Daphoenositta chrysoptera | reverse complement strand
AAAAAAAAAAAGGCAAAGAAACCCAACCCACTTCTTATTTACTACTGAAATAATGTTTCAACAATTCAGAAAGCATCCAAGTGCCTATTACTCTAGAATCTGGGGAAGTAAAGTGGGGGTTTAAATTAATCCTATTCAGGAAGCACAAAATTATCATGGAAGTCTTTGCTATCTCTGTTTTCTTGATGCTGAAAATGAACCCGAATGTGGCTGCTTCATGTAAGTCTCAACTCCATAATTTTAGTAGGCAGTGCAAAGTTTGGAGTTTTAGTTGACAGATGCTCAAAAATCTGACATCTGAGTTAGAAACTTGACAAGGACAGAAGGTTGTAAGATTTTCAGGGTTTTCTGTGTTCATCTGAAACAGGAAAGAAATTTTTTCATGCCTGTTCCCGTTTTATCCAAAAATAATAGGTTACCTTCCTCTTCTTTGAGCTTTAAATTAGCTCTGCCTTTTGAATTAAGCCTTCTTCAGGCTGGCTTTCATATCAAAAGATCTGCTATTCCTTTCTAAATTCAACTGTAATCTTGAAAATATTCCAATTAATATACTAGGTAGATCAGACCAACATTTGAAACTGTTCTTTTTCACAGAAGACAAAGAAAGCAGGATGATAAAAATAATAATGCCTGCTTTTATTAGCTCTATAATATATTGAATATAATAAATTATTGCAAGGTAGTGAAGTATTCCATTGGGAAGAAAGGAAAATTAGATAATGTGGCTGTAAAATTGGCACAAGAGAAAATTGATACAAGTCCTCAGTTCTATCATCTAAATAAGTAATCACAAATTTGTCTGTTTGGACATTTTAGATCTAAGAATGCCATGTGAAAATACATTTTTTTTCTTTTCTCTTTTTAATGGAAGAACTGCAGAGATTTTGATGTAATTTAGGTGTCTGGCTGTCTTCCCACTTACTTTGTTGAAGAAAGAATAGACAGACAGGTGTATTTCTTCTCAGGTAAATGAGGCTGTAACTGAAGTAGGTGAAGTTGAACCACAACAATGTGGTTCTTGGCCTGTGGTAACCGTAAAAGATAATAAGGTGAAAGCTGATAGAATCATGTATATTTACCCTTGGTACCTGATAAATGCCAAGAACAACTATTTTTAAAACAGAGATTTTTAAAATAGAGATAGTCAGGTCAAATGATTTTCTTTATTCTGTGAAAAAAGAAAAAAAAAAGGTTTTTTAAAATATAAAGTAGAAGATTTAGAGAAGAATTGTGATCTAAGTAGACTCAGGGAATTGTCTGTCTAAATTTCAATATCTCAGCACCAAAACAGACAATTAAATAAATGTGAATTGCTTGGTTTTGTTTTTTTTTTTTTTTTTTCAATAAAACACACATCTAACTAAAGAGGCCTGAACATAACCTTCTGTTTTGGTAGAGAAATGGGATAAAAAGAATCACAGCATCTCTGCATAAGTAGTGTCAGTTTTAAACATGTATTTGAAGATGGTAATTGAACAATATGAACTCAGAAATCCTATATCCCGAGTCCTGGACTCATTGTAGGATTCAGGAACAGCTTAAATGGAGCTGTGAAGTGCAAGTATTAAAGGAGAGGTGGTCATATTCCCAATATTATAAGTTTTCAGTTCATATATGGTAATCAATATTTATTTTGAGGTGGTAAAAGCTGACCCTGATTTGCTGAATGCGTCACCAATTTTGAGACTTTGGTCATGGTGAGAAAGGATTAAATGTGTTTTCCTTCCTGACAAAGACTGATGATGCCTCACCCAACCCAAATTCAAGCGACAGATAAGCAGAGGTGAGGAGAAGAAAGTTGGAGTGATTCAAGCAGGCCTGAGGCAAAGAGGCCTGGGGGCATTTAGGTCTGGCAAATATTAATTAGTTTTTGTACGAAGAAGAGCCCTAGGAAAGGGGACTGACAGTGTAGACAGTCACTGTGGATGTGAGTTATGAAGATATGTCTCTCTTTTCCACTTATTTTAGTGGCATTTAAACAGATGCTTAAATGTTTTCTTTAATATTGACAATTTCCTAAAGCAGAGGCTTTGGTTCTTATATTTTAGGAACATTTGGGGAAGAAGGTAGCAAGTGCATTTTTGGTGGAAAACATTTGCCTCTGAGAAAGCAAAAAAGAAGCAGACTTCCTCCTGACATTGAGTTAAGGGCTTACATAGCTATTTTATGAACATTTGCTCCAGGAGTCCTGGGCTGCGTTTTTTTAAGGCTGCCTTGGCCTTCAGAAGCCTTCAGGACCTGAGTTCTGACTACCTGGTCCCAAGAGGCAGCCAGTGGGAAAGCTTATGGAGCAAGAAAGAGTTTGGGGTGAGTAGGTGGCATGGGGACAGCTTTTGCATCGTCAGGCAAAAAGACTTTTATCAAGATAAACATTTTTTCTGTTGAATTCTACTCTTAGTTGGTCAAAAATCAGAGTCATGGAATGGTTCGGGTGGGAAGGGCCTTGAAATCCCATCTTGTCCAATTCCCTTCCACCAGACCAGGCTGCTCCAAACCCTGGCCTTGAACCAGGCCAAGGCAAGGCTTAGAAAAAGCCTGAACATGGAAAGAAATACTTCTTGCTGCTGTCAAAATGAAGAGATGACAAGTTCTCAGGAAATTTCTGTTGCCTGGACCTGCTGAGTGAACTCATGGGTACTACAGATCCTCAAGGTATCCTGCTCAAGACCGAACTTGAAGAAAAATAACAGTCTTATCATGCAAAAATACTTAAGGGTAAAAGTTCTCAAAGCAGAAGAAATTTAACTAATGACTGTTTGTCCAAGCAGTCCTGGGAACTGCTTTTTATAAGGGAATGAAAAAATCAGATGGTAGCAGATTATAGTAAACAAACACAAATGCTCTCAAAACAGCTGGGGATTGTATTTTTCCTGATGATGATTGAAAGTGTCCAAACAGCACCACAGATGATGCTAGAATGATGACATTGAAAAGGGAGATAACTTATTAACTTATTAGCTTCTTCTTCTTCTTCTTCTTCTTGTTATTATTATTATTATTATTCTGCAAATTTTCAAATTACTGAACTGCAGTTTTTAAATAAATATTTATCTACTGTTTTCAGGAGAATGACATCAGAAAATGATCTGCACTGGTCAAAAAAGCAAAAATAAATTTGGATATCACAGGCAAATTCTCACGCTGATTGCAAGACAAAGAGTTCAAGAAGAGCTCAACTGCAAAAGAAGATTGTGACTGTAGAATTTTTTTACCTTCTGAGTTGTTAGAGAGGAAGGAGTAGGGTCCACCGACTAATGATTTATTACTGAGGTCTTTACATAACATGTGGTTTCTTTGAGAAGGGAAGAGAAGGCTGAAAAAAAGCACCAAACATTAGTAGCTAAAATTAAACTTAAAAAACTTAAGGGAAAGCTTTTTCTTTGTATACATAAAAAATATTCTGTGTTGTGGTGGCTATTAACCAGTGATTTCTGTTTCTGATTTTTTTGTATTTGAATAAAAAATTATTTTATTTTGAAGAGTCATATCTTGACATATCATTCATTATTCCCTAGAAATAAATACGCATTTATGCCTTGGCATGTTAAAAGGGTAAAAAATGGGTGGAAGAAGTGGAGAGATCTGAAAAAAAAAAACCCCAAGGAACTCAACAATTTATTTTCCACTTTTTCAAACACTATTCATGTTTCATTTGTTTACATTGACACACCCTGCTGGACTCTGACCTCCACCAACTCACCCCCTGAATTTATGAAGTTTTATCCTCTCAAAAGACACATCATATTTGGCCCTGAGAGCTGCAAATGCTGTGCCAGGTGCGTGACACATGGCTGGGCTATCACACTGCTCAGCACAACTTCTGTATACATGAAAACCCCTTTATCTTGGAAAGGAAGGGGTGATAAGATTAAATGTCCTTCACAAAGGTCTAGAAAAAGTTTCTTTTCTGAGCTTTCTGAGCACCATTCCAGGACTTGGCCCTTTTAACCTCAGGTATTCAGACAGTGAACCTTTCTCCTTGGTGTGTTTGGTGTGCAAGTTCCAGACAAAAATTGAACAAAAGTATGCAATTATTGTATTCTTTGGCAGTTATGCAATGAACCATCAATTTCAGGTTCACAGCAAAGGGCTGAGGACATCATGACTAGCACACAATGATATCAGAGACAAATTGGATTTTTTTGGTCCCCTAAATTCCAGCAGCACATGGGGTGTGTTGTATGTTGGCGCAGAATCTTAGTGGCACTACCTCAAGAGGTATTTTTTCAAAAAAGTAATGGCTAAAACAGGAAAGGAATACCTTGTTTTGGAGCAAAACTGTGCAGTTACTGCTTTTTCAGATGCCTGGAGCACAGTGTGGCATGGTATCTCTTGCCACAGGGATGGGCTGTCCATTCCCTGGACTACAGGCCTGCAGATTTGCATCTTAAAAGCACTATGCCCAGAATTTTACATCAGGAATGATTGTTCACATCACTTGAACTGTTTCATTCTGTGAATGTGATGGCTGGAGATGCACTCAAGGGCTAATGCCTATCCCCAGTTTGCCAGCCACTGTATGGGTTATATGTATGTTTTATGTAAACATACAGAGGTAAATGTACCTAAACACATGAGTATATACATAAACACATATTCACTGAAAATGGGAACAGGCTGCCCAGGGGAGTGTTTGAGTCACCATTCCTGGGAGTGCTCCAAAAATGTGCAGGTCTGGCACTTGGGGGATGTGGGTTAGTGGTGGACATGGCAGTGCTAGGTGAATGGCTGGACTCAATGAATCCAAAGGTCTTCTCCAGCCTAAATCATTCCATGATTCTATGGAAAGCACACAATCACACAAGTGTACAATTAGTAAATTGTATGTCATATTTAAATAATACATATAATGTATATTTTAAAATTATACACACACATACATGCAAGGCCTAACTAAATTTTCTTTATTTAAATGAAAGTTGGCTTATTCTAAGTAGAAAAGGAACTTTTTCTAGAGGGAAGTTGAAGATCTTCTGAGTTTCAAGGATGACAAATACTTACTACATGTGAATGGGAAGAGCAAGACAATTCTTAGAGCATCCACAGTTGTAATACTCATGGTGTTCTTGAACCACTGGATGCAGCAAATACAGGGCCACATGTACAAACTGGCAGCATGTATTTTTGAAGGGTGTCTATTTCCGAAATTCTTACATAAGAAAAAGACTGGTATTTGACAAGGGTGAAGATGCAGTCAGCATGACAGTGCTGTCACAGAGCCAGCTGAGAAACTCTGACAAAAGTTTTAAGTGCTCTCACCTCCTTGTATCTCCTTGGTCCCACTCATGTCCCGTCAAGTCCACAGCTTCTTTCAGTCCCAAGAAACTTCTTTTAGAGAGTGGTGTAACCAATTGAAAATGTCCCTATTGCAGGTTTCTACAGGCTGATTATGTTATTCACTTTATTCTTTAAAAATAATGCATAATTCATAACTACACTTTTGAATCTGCTTTAATCTGCATTTATGAGATGAAGTATGTGCAGCTGTGAACAGTCTTTTATTTAGCTTCAAAATAATCTGGCATTAAGCAATAGTTTGCAGGGGTTTATTAACAGAAGTTAAGATGATTTTGATCAATTTGTTTGTCTGTTTATTACACAGTATTTCTTTACTACTGTAGTGTGTTATTATCTTCTTTCTTTCTTCTGCACCAGGTGCAGAATTAAATCAATAGCACATGCTATAAATACAAAAAAAAAAAAAAAAAAAAATCTGNAAAAAAAAAAAAAAAGTCTGCTTGCCTTTCTTCATTGTTGCCTTTTTCCCAAGCCAGCACTGCCTTATTTAAACAAGATTGGTCTGGTTAGAGTCTTCCACTGTGAGTTTTGCAGCATGGATTGTCTGTAGTGCTTCTTCATGTCATGTTAGTGCAGCATTAGACTAATTCATGGCTGAATACTCTCGATGTAACTATACACCAGAATTCCCAGGCCTTTTGTTTGTTGTGTTTTTGAAAAGCAGTCGGATGACAACTAAACCAACATCCCATTAATTTACTCCTTGGTTCTGAAGAAATGAAAAAAACATCTGAGCTCTGGGGAGAATGATACTAGTTTTTTTATTTTTAAAGGCACATCAGTAGATGCAGAATGCTGCTAGTGGCCAGTATGTTATGCTACAATCAAAGGTTTTCATTGGAAGGAGAGGAAATCCTTAAAAGACTAAAATCACTATCTAAGATGATTCTCCACCCTATTAAACATGACATTATTTGATAACTGTCTAATTACAGTATTCTTTCCCCAGATCTGGGTGCGTGTAAGAAGTGATGTCGTTTAAGGCTTTATCCATGGATACCCATGAAAAACATTTTAACCATTCCCGATGTTCAGAAGACAGAACATGTATTCTGGGTTAAATACCTTGGGTTCTACCCTCTCTTCCTAAACCCTTGCTGAGACTGAACCTCCCGTGCTATGTTTCTAGTAAAAATAACACTGTAAAATTTTCCTAGCAAAAACCGTAGAATAACATCCTTGTCTTCAGCACTGCATCTTCATCTCTGCTGTGTCTTTGAAAGGTGACATTCTTATTTAACTGGACTGATATTTGCACGTACTGTGTGCTTTTGACCAGAAATGTTCTTTCCTATTATGACTGGATGAAAATCTTCCACGAATTTTCCACGGTTTCTTGGTGGAAAAAGGATTTCTGATTTGTTTTTTTGAAAAATCCTGCTGCCCATGAAAACATTCCAGTATCAAACTGCAAAAGTTCATGGAGGGAAACTCTTGGCAAGTGCGTGAGTTTTACCTTCAATAACCATCTCGATTTTCCTGCTAGCTGGGCTTCCCAACCTGACTTCACTCTTCCTGACACATCACAGCCTTGAGACCACCAGAATGTTTTCCCCAAGAAGAAAGATCAAAGTGAAGATTCACAGATGAATTCCAAGTTGTCTTTAGGGAAAGAAGTGGGAATGTTCAGCCTCTGAGCTACAAATGCTATGTGAAGCACTGAAAAACATTGCTTTGGAGTTTTCCAGCCCAAACTGGAGATTTTCACTGCAGAGAAATGGGGAAGCAGAGAGGCACACCCTGTCCTGCTCCCACCTAATCACAGATAATATAATCACATTTTCTTTCCAGCAGCTAAACAAAGGCAGTTTGGGGAGAATGAATGAAAGTTTCTTAATTTTGGTCCATCACCTCCAGAACAGTCTCATAAATCCTGTCAGCTGCATTCTGCACCATCAGTGTAAATGTTCGTCCTATATCTTGGAGAGAACATGCCAATCCCTGTTCCACAGCTCAGTCTATTTGAGAAGAGATGTCCTGTCCTCTGAAGGGTCAAACAGGGGCAGATGAAGGGCACTGGAGAGGCAACTAACAAACTTTTCATTCATAAATGAAGGCTTTGTGGGACAGGTTGAAGAGAAACAATGCAGACAGTAATCCCAAACCTGGTTTTTTTTGGAGACTTTTCAAGGCAGAACATCAGTAGTGAATGCCAACATGACATAGCCTGTGCTTTTGTGACTTAATCAGGGCATCACAGTAATGTTAAATCTTTAATCTGTGTACACAGATGTGCCTGGTTGAAGCACTCACATGTGGTTTTTGCCCTTCTCCCATGTCATATGGGGAAGAGACAGAAACTTTGAGTTATGTTCCTTATCTCTCCTGTGTTGGGTATCTTCACAAGGGCTGGGGATCATTTGAGTTCTGAGTTGGAAATAACTGTTGCTTGGCCATTCTGTGGATAAGTGAAGGGAATTTTGTCTCCTCTCCTCTGGCACAGGTCAGCAGAGCCCTCAGCTGAGCAGTGACTGGCCCCGTGGCACTCAGGCGTGACACAGCCTGCAGTGAGCTCCAAGCAGGCAGCAGTTCTGGCTTGCGAGGTCTGGCTGCATCATATTGCTCATTCCTGCTCTGCTTTCCCCGTCAGATGGATTTGTAGTTCACATCAGCTGACTCAAGCAAACTTCACTGTTGTATTCCCCACTCACACCTGAGAAGACAGAGTGAAAAAAAGTGGTTGCTAGTGCTGATCTAGATTACATCTAGGCATTTGGAACATTGCCTTCTTCAGCATTTTAGAGAGTTTCATCACTGTTTCCTTCTGATGAACCTGATATGGTCAATTTCCAAGGTACAGAGCAGTGATTCCATAGGAATGTACCACAGCATGATAGGGAATTAAAAAAATAGGCTTATATTTTTCAAGTGCACATTTAAATTTTTTTGTTTCTTTGTATTTTCACCTAGAAAGTTTTCTCTCATCACATGTGTGCAACTGATTTTATCTGATTTTCCAACCTTTGCTTCATGAGCAACAGTGACTAAAGCATCGAATTTCTTTACTGCTCTGTCTGGACCACAGACAGTGATAATGATCTCTTCTTGTGAAGATATCTCCAGCAGGGCAGCTGCTCTCCTTTGCTGTGAAATCTGCCATGCATTCCTCCCCAGCTGCATCCTCTGTGTGATTAATAACTTTGGTGCCTGGCCATAGAACTTACACCTTGGACATATATCCCTCTCATCATCTTTCTTTTCTTTCACACACGTTTGACAGCACAAGCAAAAATTTTTTACAATCTCTTGTTGTCATTTACCTTACACTCTTCCTTTTTCCTTACTTTTAAAATAAAAATATTGCCCATGTGCTTCTTTTCTCTCTTCCTTCTTTCTGCCACCTCTCTGCTGGATTTGGGGTCAGGACTTTGGTTTGGAACTTTCTTCCATTTCCAGTCAGACCTTTGTGTACATTAAATGATGTTTTTGTGGTTTTGTCATTACATATCCTTGTTTCACACCATTCTTGATGGCTATCACCCCAGACAGTTGTCCTTTTTGGTGACTTTTCTATCAGCAAGATGAATATGCAGTGGAAGCCTGGTACAGCCAATGTCATACAGCTTCTGAGGGATTAAAACCTGTCCATTAACACTTTCAGTATTTTCACTAAAATCTCCATTCTGTGGGGCCAAATGAAAATGTGAATTTTCATCTGCTCTATGTTCACAGTTAGGAAAGAGAAGTTTGGAACATGAAGGTTATTGTAGGAGCAGAGGAGTGTAAAGACTACGATTTTTGTTACAACATTGGGTTTTGAGAGCTCAGTGTTTCTGAAGGTATCTGAAAATACCCTTGTCCTTGACAGAGGTTTCTGGAGGTCACTTAGCAACCCAAGCACAGCAAATGCTTGTCTGTGACTGTTCCTGCCAGTGGTGCCTGAGGACCTCAAAGAATAAAAATATCAAGGTATGTAAATAAATCATAGGAGCCAAAGGTTTAGATTAAAAAAACACTGTACGCTATAATAAAGCCTTTCTCTTATGAGTGACGGGGCCCTTTCACACTTTATCCTCCTGAACTCCTGGTTAAAAGAGTAGCTGGGCCTCAGAAACATATAATGTACTTTCCTTCCCTTCCCTTGTTTTTTATTAATGAAAATATTTAGACAAAAAGGGGTCCTTACTTCCTAACAGTTCATCCGCCTCTCCTGTTTATTCTCTACCTGGTGTCACAGTCCTCTGAGTCTTGGCAGTGTAATAATTTCCATAGCAGTCCTGCTGGGATGTCACAAGCAGAGGATTAGGATTTCAGATTTTCAGTAAGTAGAAAAAGAAAGATGAATACTTAAACAAAGGCTCTATCTTCAAGTAAATATCCTCAATAACGTACAATAAGGAAAGAAAAACAGGGGAAATGTCCAATACCTAAGCAGAACTGTACAAGAACAGTTTAACTTTTTCAAACTTTTCCACATACTCCCAGATGGACTTCAGGAATGCCATTGCCTTTTGTCTTCATCCTCCGTTAGAAAGCTGCCTCTATTTTCTTTGGGGAGAAGAAAGTGCTTGGCAATGTTTCAGACTGGACTGAATAAGATTTTAATGACCTTTTTTTGCAAAGCTAAATGGCAGGATCCCACCTTAAATATAGGGCTGGATTCCCAAAATAAATATAGAGAATTCCTGTGAGAGGGAGGCAGAGCACGGTGGGTACGAGATGGGCTGGGGAGAACCAGGCAGCACTGCTGCTGATCATGTTCAGGGCTTGGGGCTGTGAGAAAAACATCAGATGTGGTTCTGAGGAGGCCCTCAGTAGTTTTTTAGGGTTATTGTCACCTCCCCTGTGGATCACACCAAAACAGGTAGGTGGGTGAGACAAATTGGGTGGGTTAGCCAAGCACACAAATAACTGAGCTAGTAAGATTTTAATTACAGGCACCGTGAAGCCTAGGAAGCCATTAGAGTTTGAAACCACGAACACAAACCTCCAGGTACAGCTCGCATACCTCACGTGCAAGTTAAAATAATCACGAGGGGCCAGATTGTGCCATCAGTATTCCCACGGGGTGGTTGTTTGTTCTCCAAGTAAATCTCTTTGAAACACAGCCTGTTTAGAGCAGCAAAATCTGCTGTAAATAGCTACCAGCAAACCAGCAAATGACCACGTGGCAAAAAAGGATCCTCATAAAAATTACGCTTCCATGTCTTAGTTGTCTAACAGAGTTGCTAAAATAAAGCTTTAAATGATGTGTATTTTTACTGTTACCAGAATAATATTTCAGTGATAGCTATCCAAGTCACAGCATTCCAAGTCTTTGTAGGATGGTACAGCTACAGTCCTTAAAAATCTGCATTTTTTGTAAGACAAAACCACACTGATATAAACCCCAAAGTTCTGAGACCTTCAAAAAATAATGTGCTGTTTTCTGTGGAACATGTTCCACTCCAATTTTGCAGATACTGCAGGCAGATAATTTTCATGCTTTGGTTGAAAGAAGGAGCACAGTTTAAGAAAGACTGGTATTTTAAACATTGTATTTTATTTTCCAACGATGACAATGTTGTAGGTTAAACACTTCCCTTCAAAGCACTGGATTGCTTAGCTATCTGTCTATGAGGATGTCCTAAAGTCCTGAAAATAAAGCACCAAAGTAAAAGGTGGCCCTTGAGCACACTGGATAAAGAGTCTGCTACCCTCTTGTTCCAGCAGGTTTTCTGGACTGCATTTGCATTTCTTGTGCATGTTACATGGACCAATTAGTAATACTCTGAAGTGTTTTCTTTTACATGCCTGTAGCAAGACATTGTATAATTTGTTCAAAGAGTGGTTTCATTTGCATATGCAGTCATTACAGTTATATTTGCAAATGAAATACGTATTCATGTACACATGTGGGATAACCATATACACTTCTTTCTTTTACTATTTGGACTATATTTATTTTTTCAGGTCAACATTTATCCAATTTGCGTAAGTCTTCCTTCTGGATGGGAGCAATTGTAGCCTGCAAAGTACTTACCTACCCTAGAAAATGTATTTGCTGGCATGTTCACAGCTCCATCTCTACACCAAGTTGTAGGATATTGTGATGTCAAAAACTCTCTCCATTGGAAGTGCAGTTCCTGATGGCTGGAGTTCAAAGCCCTCCACAGCTGAGCTATTCCCCCTGGCAGTTTACCTGTGGCAGCATTGTCTCATCAATCACACATTTCCACAGCTTTTGGGGTAGATTTCTGGCTGACACTGAATTTTGTTGGTGTAGGTGAATTTGCAAGGTGTAGCATTACTAACTGAAAGCTACTTTTCCCGTTTTCCCCTACCCTATGCTAATCATTACACATGCAAAGACAGCCAGGAAAATTTTTTAAATGCGTATTTAATGTCACTGGGGGCATTTAGGAATTTAGCTGGGTTTCTTTGGGTGGGGTGTTGTCTGGGTTGTGTTTTGGGTTTGTTGGTTTTCTTTTTTTCTTCTTTTACGAGATATTACAAGAAATTGATTTCTTGCAGTGAGATGCTGTGTCAAAAGCAAGAAGAGAAATGACAGGTGGGGTGAATAAGTAACTTGAAATCGTTTTACCCTGCTATGCCAGAGTGGAACAATCTGTTACCTGTAGATCAATTACACATTGGTAAGTGGTGGCAGGTTTCAGCTGCAGGTATGTGGCCTTAAATAATGGGCTGAAAACACTCTGTACAGGCATCCACTGTGGATGAATTGTGTGTCACTTGTGCATTTTCAGTTCTTGCAGGTGCATGACCACCACCCATGCATTAACTAAAGCATGCTGTGGAATTTCTGGTTTAAAAAGACCTTGAGGTTGTATCACTGAGGGGAAATTTGGTAAAGAACTTGAGGATTTTTTGTTCACAGCATCCAATCTGGGCAGCAGTAAACACTTCAAAGCCCCCAGCCCTTCCAGAATCGGTCATGGGAAACAGGATATGGGATTTAGCATACTGAGTAGTGAAAAAACCACTACTTTTATGTAGATAACATTAAAAATAACAGGAAAACCAACTTCTCGTAGAGCCAAGGATCCCTAAGGATTTTAAACAGGAATTGTCTTTCTGCAGTAGCACATCTGCAGGTGCAGATGGAAACATCTTTTCCATCACAGAGGAGATTTTTCTCATCTATGGGTGATTGAAAAATGTGTGTTTTGAAAGTCAGAGGAATTCCCGCAGGATTTTAGGGTGTTCCTGGTTTAAACTGGATAACCTGCTACCAAAAAATCCTACCCAATGCCGGATTCATTTAACTGCTTGTTCCTGAAAGACTGGTCTTCAAAACTACTGCTTAAGTCTCTGTGAGGCTGAGGGGCTATGAGGAACACAAAATCAATTTAATGCACCTTTGTTGATGTGGAAGGACTTGTGACAGGTCAGAGTGCTAACAGGGAGTGTGGCTGCAGAAAGGATAAAATTGCTACACCTTTTTAAAAATACATCATAAAAAATCTAGGAATTCTATAGCCTTGTAGAATGTAATATGCCTTGTAATGGTAATATGCACCCTAAACTGAACTTTGTCTGCAGCTTCTACTGAGGAAACAGGCTGAGAAATGTGCACACAGGGGGATTCAGAGAGCAGGAGCCTCTGTTTGGAAGGTAAAATGGAGTTGTTACACAAGTCAAGGTCGGAAGTTCTTTATTTTCTGACTGAAGAGTTAATCCTTGGAGGGCCAAAAGAGCTGAATTTAGCCTAGGCATTACAGCTCTCTGACAGCTTATTTTACCTTATTTTTTTTCTTAATTAACAAGGATTAGAGAGAGAAAAAACAAAACCAGGATCTGGTAGAAGAGAATTCATCTGGTGAGAAGATGCTGTGGTGTCTGACATTGTTGTGTTTTCTTCATCGGGCAGCTCCTTCTGCTCACTCATCTCCATGAAGTCAAATATTGTGATTGCCTTGGAAAGACAGCACCCCTTTTATAATGGCTGGGTTGTTTTCATGCCTTTTTCCTTGTTCATTACTCATTTCTCCTGTGAATCATTACCATAATTTTGTTCTAGGCATATTTTGGGTTGAAAAAAAAACGATTTGTGTCTAAAAATTGGAAGATTTTTGTGGAGCTTTATGGTGTAAGGTTTACTCTCCTTTATTTTAAGTGAAGAAACTTTTTTTAAGATTAGATGAATGAGAGAGAATCACGGTTCTTACATTTTTAGGACTCACTGAGGTCTTTTCATGGACCACAAGTAAATTTCTAGGACACACAAATATTATTTTATTTTCAAGATGTTATAAAATGCATTGCAACTAATCAACCAATTTATTACCTTTACAATAGGGAATAAATGGCCCTTCATTTGCAGCTTCAGTAGTCCTGAAAAAGTATTGGATGAACTGTGGATCAATAAAGTACCACTGGAAGCCATTTAATGAAATATCTTCATGAAACAGATATATGTGAAATAAATACTTTTACAAAAATGTTTTCTTGAAATTTCCTCAGTGCAGACAATAAAATGTTTCAGCCCTGTGCCAAAGAAGAAAAATTATAAAACAAATTGAAATTTTCATTTATTCGGATGAAAGGAAAATCTAATCACAAGAAACAGCAAAAACATCAAAAAATCAAATCTCACCTGCTGAGCTCAGGGTTAATATTTAGTTTAGCAGGAATAGGAGCTGTTGCAACTGAGAAGAGAGACCATTGTGAGTTTAGAGCCTCAGACCTGGTTGGGAGTTCTGCTGTGTGCAGGCATTTCAGCTGACCTGAAATGTCTAAAAAGTACTAGAAAGCTACTAAAGATACTAGAAAATTTGTAGCTTTGCATTTTATTGGTTTGTTTCTTCTTTTTTTTAAATTTGTGTGCTTAATAGGCCAAGTTGCTACTTTAATGTACCGTAATTCTTCAATTATTCCTCTGCATTGCCACACAATAAAATGAAATTATGAAATGTGGCCAATAGGAAAAGTTACTGAAATATGAGCAGTGATTCATAGCATGAAACTTTCCCTTACACATAGAAGATTAAAAAAATTTTAAAAGAAAAAAAATCCTCAGGTATGTTCAATTATTCATTTTCCTGTAGAAAGTTTTATATGGATCTATTCAGATTGAAGCATTCTAAGGAACTGTAATTTTTGTGTTCACGGGTAAACAAAGTTTAATGTATTAAGAATTAAATTTATGATTAGAATATCAGTGGGGTTTGGTGAGTTACCCATATATCCAAAAACCATTCAATTAAGGGTTTCACAATGGGATAAGAAAGTAAAAATGTAATGCCTTTAGTAACAAAAAATTTTGCACTATGGGAATGAGTCTTTTTATCAAAAGGAACCAGCAAGAATGACCTCTAACGCTAGTCTTTATTTTAAAAGGCAAAGTGTGTCTATCAGTAATTTACTTCAGAGTTGCCCACAGCCATGACATTTTTAAAGTGTTTATTAAATTTTAAATATCTTTTAAAATTAATTTTATATGTTAAATATTTGAAGTGTTTATTAAATCTGATGCGAAGGGACTGCTGAGGTTAGTCATGAATTAACCTAGAGGAGGTGCAAATGACCTCTGCGTGCTGATCAAGCTGTGATGGGAGTCCAAACACTTGTTTAACACTGCTGGCAACCTAAATGAAACACCACATACTGCTTTATCATCAACAGCAGCCATGTAAGAGTTTGTCACAGACTGCTTTGCTTCCCTAGCACTGTAAAGCTGTGCCAGAAAGAGAATTCCTTATATTGCCCTTTAATTTGGACTCTAACCTTTTCTTTCTCCTCATGTTTGCACTGTAATATCTTCATTGAAAAATTGTTTTTTGTCTTTCCCAGGTGCTCTGTTAATTCAAGTAACAATATTGTGAAGGAATATCCAGAGCAGTAATTCTCAAATTTGTCTTAAAAGAGGGGGAAAGGGATCAAAGGCTATTAAACAGCTTTAGCAGACAAAACCATGTAAGAAAGATGGGGAAAGATTTTTTACAAGGGCTGTAGTGACAGGACAAGGGGCACAATTTTAAGCTGAGAGATTTAGACTGGGTGTGAGGAACGCATTTTGTGTGCTGAGGGTGGTGAGACACTGGGACAAGTTCCCAGGGAAGCTGTGGATGCCCCATCATTGGAGGAGCTCAGTGTTAGGTTGGAGTGGCCTTTGAGACACCTGATCTGGTGAAAGATATTCCATATTTTTTTTCCTATGACATTTTTCTGATTTTCTATTCAGAAGATCTCAACCCCCTCCAGTTGTGATTCCCTGTTTGCTCCCCCATAACTTTGGGAAAATTACTTGACCTGGAAAGCCTCAGATGAGTTACTGCTGCTGACTAACAAGGTGGTTTGCCAGACCATGCTGCACAAGGGTGCATTCTTTATTTAATCCATTGATGGTCTGAATCACGAGAAGGCTGAAACAATCAGGGGTTCAACCAGCAGCATTGAACAATGGGAACATCGAGTCCATTTCCAATGTAAAACACCAACTGAGGGTTCCTTGCCTCTCAACAAAACTTACCACAAACCTCAACATAAAATAAAACATTTACTACCCTTTTTTTTCCTGCCTTCAAAGAATGCTGAATTGCACAGGTGAAATAAAACATGTATTTGACTTTGAGATTGTACTGAAACATGGTATTACTCCGACCTTCTTTTGCGCTTGTTGCTAAGAGGGGAAATTGCACACAAAGAGGAAAGCTTTGATAACAGTTTATTGCTACATAAAATTAATTCCATGTAAACAGGAAATGTTTGCCGTAAAGGGACAGTGGCATGTTTATATGTTTACCATAAAGGCTCAGTGCATACGGTGGAAAGGACACCAATTTGCAGCTTGGGGAAAGCCAGTTCCTTCTGGCAGGGACTGGAGGAGATTTTATATCATTGACCTTTATTTATGGTTTGTTGCCTTGTATTCTGTGTGGTGAAACGTTCAGCACTTCTTATATAAAGCTCTGCTTCAACTATTATGTTAGAAAGGAAATTTTACATAAACAGATACATTGCACAAGCTAGAAGGGTCTTTATTGAGTTTCCCATGGAAGTCGATTTAAAGTGTAGATATATGGGGGTTCTTTTCAGTTGGTATTAACAAAAACAATTAGTGAACAACATTGTTAAATTGTGAACTGAAGTCTACCACAACTGAATTATAGAAGTAATTGCATATAGAAATACAGGAGTAAAATATCTGATATACTGAGGGAAACGTTACTTCTGTAGAATATCCTTGAAGATATTGTCCCTTATTTTCATGTGACTATTCGAGTAGCCTGTGACTTCAAAAATTAGTAGTAATCTGGATTATGTTTTCTTGTTGTTGTGGTTTTCTGCTTTTAAACTCCCCAAGCATTTACATTTCTGCTCTAGGTGTGTGAAACCGGTGAGTAGATCAAATATATCAGCACTGTTGTGGATTATCCTGTCCTGTCCTCGCTAAAACAAACTCTGATGTCCCATTGATGTGGCAGGTTCACGGGACACTTCAGTGTAGCCCCAACTAGTTCCACTAGATTCACAGCATTCTTGTGCTCAGACACGAGGCTGCTCTGAAGAGACTCCGAGTCAGAACTGGTTTCTTCACTTTTTTTTTCAGGCAACAAACTTGTTTTAAAACAAGCAGGGAAGTCAAAACTTTAAAAATCCCAACCACCAACCAATAACAGAACTCACAAAACCTGCTATGATAGGGGCCATTCTTCAAGGTGATTCAGGTCAAGGAGGTGGCAAAAAAAATTGTGTTACCCTCACTGGTTTAGGTGTTTAAATCCCTTTAAAAATCTGACTTTCACCCATAGGTATTGTATTTAGACATCAGAACACTTGCAGTGATTCTTTTACAACTTAAATTTTCTGAAGTTTTTGAGAATACATATTTTCTGTGAACCCTACACTTACCTTAATTCATGTGCTCTCCTTCCTGCTGGGCTTCCCCTTTTTGTTCTGTAACTTTCCTCTAGGAAAAGAGTATGGAAAAAAAAGTTGCATACTGGATTTGAAGACCTTCACCTTTTTCATTGTTTAAGAAGCCAATAAATCATCAAATATTCAACCTCATTCTATGGTAAACCTTTAAGGTTCAAGATCTGTTCCCAGTTCTTCTGTCTCAGTATCATCATAGTTGTCAGCTGTTTGCAGCAGTGACAGCAATCTGTCTTCACATAACTGGTATCAAAATACACAGTGCTAAAAATTACAGATAAAAGTTAATTAGAACTCTTCAGATACAGCTGCTATAAGTTTTAACTTAAGTTTTCCAGCAGGAAATCCACACTTGTCAGCTTCAGTTGGATTGTTTTTTTTTTTAACTTTTCTAGGAATATGAGTAGCAAAGTGACCAGAGGAAAAGGAAATTTCTCACTTATGCCAAGTGAAATTGAACAGACTTTTTTTTAAAGTTTATTTTAAAGGAAAGCCTGCCAGAATAGGTTTGTAGAGATCTCAGACCAGTCGAGGAGGGAGACATTAGTTTTTGTTTCATTCTGCTGTCATCTATTCAGGTTTCACTGTAGCATTAGAAGATAAAGCAACTGGAACAAACTTCAGAGCAAAGTGAAAAGAAGATGCAGCAGCTGGTATTATATTTGGATGCCAAGGCTATTCTCCTTGCTAAAATCTCTTAAAAGTACTTATCAGATGTACCAAATGGTAATAACGTCAGGATAAATCTCACTGAAACTTCTGGGAAATGGAGGTTTCTTAACTGAAAATACTGAGTTTATAATGTGATACCAAGCCAGATAATGTCCACACAGTTCTCAGAAGTGAAATATACAATAGTAATTGTATATTGCGTTCAGCCATAAACAGAACTTCTTCTGCTTAATTGTATCATTTAGAAACAGAAAATGGGCAAATTTCAAAGCCAAATCAGGAAGCTGAGCCTTAATGATAAGTTTAATCATACAATTAGTAAGGTATGAATAACCTTGGGTGAGGGAGCAACGGTATCGGTTAAACTGGAAAGAATTCAGCCACCACACTCATTAGGGAAAGCACTGAAAAATAAACAGAAATTCTGGAGTTCAAGGTTACTAAGCAACTGCACTTAAAGGAAGAAATATGAGACAATGCATTTGTCTTTGTGTGTCCTATTTATTGAATTCACTTCAAAATTACTGTGAAGCAATAAACTAACCTGGGAAATTTCTTAGATATTCTCCCAGTTTTGTTCCCAGTGCTTTTTATTTGCCTGGAATACATTTCATTAACACTTTGTAAATGTTTATGACACTAAAAAAGACAGTCTAGGCGAAGTGTGGTGTGATATTCCAGTCAAATGGAATTGGGCAACTGGGCAAATTCCCTAAGGATGTGAAGACTACAAAACTGCACGAGAAAGCACAAGATCTGTACTTTCTGTCATGTCTGTAGCTGGCTGAAAAACGTAAATGGAAATACCAGTTACTGTTCTACCTTGCTCAGACAGAATGGTGGGAGTAATCCTTGGGCAGAGAGAAGATTTTTTTTAAAGAGAAATTTCAATGAATCCTGAACCACGTTGTGTCTGACCCCTCTGCAGAACGCCACTGAGGTGACCAAGAGCCTCGCAAATTGTACGGGTAAGTCAGAGCTGCTGTCTAAGCACTTTCCGTCTTCTTCCTCAGATAATTAAATCCCACAGGATGGACAGAGGAATGGTCCTGACCACAGCTCATCAGCAGCTCAAGGTAGAAGAAAGGGGAGGGATGCTGCTCCTTGCAAAGTAAGCGGGGGTGGGGGGTTTTGTGAGCTCAGGGAAGACTTTTGATTGTTGTTTCTACCATTTTGTGGCTGAGTATAAAACTTATTACAATATGAAATCTCATTCATTCTCTGCAGTCTGAAGGACAGGTTTTACCTTCAGGAGAGCAATCCGTTCTCACAGCAGCAGCAGTCTCTCTGCTATACAGATAATTTAGAGACTATCCCACAGACTCCACAGTCCCTCCTAGAGACTGAATTAGTGTCTTGATTGCCACTTGTGATCATATTTAAATCTTTTTTACTGATCTACAGCTTCTTGAGGATCTTATTTCATTTAATCACAGTTTGGTGAGCAAAGTCTAGGTAGACTTTGTTGTTTTAGGACACAGAAAGTCAGTTGTGTGAAGAAGGACATTATGAGATATTAAAACACTGAATGGACGCCATTCAAGTGACAGTTTAATTTTGTCAGATGCCATGAGATGATTTATCCCATTGGCCCCCTCTGGACTTCAGGAAGCTGCTGATACTGTATAGCAGCAAATTGAAGGTTGGTAGAAAAATGTCATAATTGATTTTCCACTACAGAAAGCTGCTGTGACAGAAACTTCTTTGTTAAACAAATCATAGCACTTTTGATTTTTTTTTTTTGTTTGTAAAAATAAATATTGGAAAGTGTTAAAATGTATCCAAAGGCCCATTTTTATATTTTAAATATATGTTTTATTGATAATTTCAAAATAATTACTTACTTTTGGATTTCCTCAGAGTGTTTCAAAGGGATTTGAATTCCAAATAAAATGTTTTGCATTTATTAAAGTAAAATACTTCTGTGGATACAGTTTGGTCTTTCCAGACATATGAAAGTATTAATGAGCTTGAAACCAATTTTTTGACAAGAAAAAATATTAATTCATACACTATAATGATTAGCAAGATTCATAATCTCACGTAAAGCAGTGCATCACTTCAGTTAGTCAAAGAACAAATACCCTGCAGTCATGTAAAAATTTAGTAAATTCACAGTAAAGTAAGTTCAAGGCAAATTTACTTTTACAAGAAGGTAAAAGCTATTTCAGGGTCAGTCCTTCTGGAGTGAAAAATCATCGTTTTCAAAGCCACTGCCACCAGGTTATATTCAAATACTCATAGTCACAAAAGGCTGTAACCTGCAACTTCATTTGATGGGTCTGGTATTGATTTCAGCTTGAGTCTGGAAAACCCAAGATCCAAAGCAGGTGAAATGTACAGCACAAACAGACCTTTAGATTTCCACGTACTTCACAGAGAGAAGCAAACATTAATATTTCTGTTTGACGGACACAAGAGATGGTGACTCCAGTGAGGTTACACTGGCAGGCAGGCAGTTATGAAGCTGGGAGACAACCGTGGGAGGAGCTGCTCTGAAAGCCCTGATGTTCCCATCAGAAATGAGCCAGCTGTAGGAGGGCTGAGGAACTGCTCTGAACAGCCTGTATGGGTTTGGTACGGCAACCCTATAAAAATCCCGAAGCGCAATATTTTAAATTTTTAGAATGGATTATTGCTACTTATCACCTAGGCCCTGATGAAGCACAAAGCTTAAGCATCGTTGCTAATCCCTTTGACTTGAATGAGCTTTGAGTCAGTTGCTTTTTTGCATTCATACCCTTTATTGTAAGTGTTTTCTGATGCAAAGCAGAGTCTAAGTTGGTTGTATTGCCTACTTGCATACAAATGCTGTGGTTGTTGTTTCATATGGTTAGTTACCAAATCCAGAAGCATGGAACCTGCCCAAAGATTCCAAAGCAGCATCATATCACAGTCCTTATTGGCGAGCATCCCATGTACACAATATAATATATGTGAAAATGTGATCCTGAGACGAATTTGGTGGTCTGAAACATCCCTTAGTCTTTGGAGCATCACTTATCCTTTGAAACCTCTCCACAGCAATTACATGAAAGCAACACCCTACTTAAACACAAAAATGTTCATTCTGTTTTTCCTGTGATTAAAAAAAAAAAAAAAAGTATGGGTTTGTGATTGTGATTGCTTCTGCAGTGGACTCCAGTGTAATATTTGCTTCATTGAGGAAAAATTCAGCAGGTTAAGCTAAACGTTTAGTCAAGTCATATGGTTAAAAAACAAAACAAAACCACACAAAACCACCCCTCCATCTGTATAGTTCTTATAGGACATCTAGAAGATTATCTTCAAAAAGAATTCATAAGAAATATAAATGCTAAGTTAAGCATTTCTGCAGGACTGCCACTATTTTATTTCAGTCACAACTAGCTGAACACAAGACATGAGGTTTTCTCTGTTTCAATAAGCAATTCTTCTGATTATATCCTACTCCGAATAATTTTTTCCTCTTTGTTTAGTGTGAAATGAGATCATCCCATACATACACACATGCTAATGACTCATGGCAACTCTTGAAAGACGAAAATCTCACATGAAAGCTTTGCACAAAGAGAAAAGACCTTGGCAGTAGGTCTACACTATGCAATGTAGCAATGTAGCTACGAACATAGTTTTGGGGGGAAAAGCCACTTTTAATCAATATTTGGCTTATGATTGGAATGTTTTTGTCATTAATTTCATTCCTACATGTTTACAAGGCAGTGACAGCAAAAGTGAGAATGACAGTGTTCTATCAGCAACCTTGGAAAATTAGACAACTCATAAACTTGACAACTATTTCTTTCTGCTTAAACGTGATGGAAATGTACCAGTTCCCAAGGATGTAGCCAAATAAATGGTATGCAGAGGGGGATATATGGGAAAGGCAGTTGAGATACACAAGCAAATATAAATGAGTTTGCAAAATGTAGAAAGTGCTGTCTGAGTTGAAAAATTAGTGTTATTAATATTGAAGTCCTAAATAAGTCGCCAGATCAGTGTGAGAGCTATGAAGAAAGTAAATGATTAAGCTTTTCCTGAGCCTTGAATGAAAGAATTGTTCATTTTTAAAGAATATGTCCCTGAAAGGATATGTTTGTACAAGGGGACAAATAGCTTTGCACTTAGCTTTGTTCTGGTTCCTCTAAAGACAGTATATGTCAGTTGTGGGAAAACAGAACAAAAGCAACATAAGAAGGAAGAGGACACCCAAAAATTACTTTGATGTGTGTAAAATGATCTGTTTGTATAAAAGAGCAAGCAAGTCCAGAGGAGGATCACAAAGGGGATCAGAGGGCTGGGGCAGCTCTGCTCTGGGGACAGGGTGGGAGAGCTGAGGGTGCTCACCTGGAGAAGAGAAAGCTCCAGGGAGTCCTCAGAGCCCCTTCCAGGGCCTAAAGGGGCTCCAGGAGAGCTGGAGAGGGACTGCAGACATGGGCTGGAGGGACAGGACACAGGGAATGGCTTCCCACTGCCAGAGGGCAGATTTAGATCAGATATTAGGAGGAAATTGTTCCCTGTGAGGGTGGGGAGGCCCTGGCAAAGGGTGCCCAGAGAAGCGGTGGCTGCCCCTGGATCCCTGGAAGTGTCCAAGACCAGGCTGGACAGGGCTTGGAGCAACCTGGGATAGTGGAAGGTGTCCCTGTCCATGGCAGGGGGGGGACTGGATGGGCTTTAAGGCCTTTTCCAACTCAAACCATTCCATGGTCCTGTGGAAACACCAGATTCATAAAGGTGGATTTCTGCTGACCACTGATGGTATTAACTACTTTTTATACATTATTTATTCATATTTATGTATTTAAATTTAAAAACAATTGGAGCCTGATGTTAGGAATTTTGGAACTGATGCAATGTCTTTCCCTTTTTGTTTTGCATTCACTGGGTTCATCTGATGGAGGATAGAAGAACAAATATGGGAAAAAAGTCTTGATTATGAGCTCTCTCCCGGACCCTTTCAACTTGTTTTGGGGTTTTGCATGCTCTTCTGGAGGCCAGGGTTTGCAGTAACTCTCTAAGTGTAGTTTCCTCACTGTTGTGTGTACAAAAGTGCATCTCTTGAAGAACTGACAATGGAAAAAGCAGTGCAGTGGCTTCAACTGCCCATGCTTTAGCCAGTTTTATTGCTGTTTTCCTTTCAAGGCAACTATCACCTAAGCATGTCGCAATTTTGTTTGAAATAACTCAAGATTTGGATAGAAATCTCAGTGTGACTTTCAAAAGCTGAAACCTATCTTTAAATTAATTAGGTGTGCAGGGGGGTTGCAAGTTCTGTGTAGGTGTGCAATTTTTAGATACCCTTAAAACCTCTAAATACAAGCAGCTTGATAAATACTGGTATTGGTTTTCGGGGACATCCCTCCAGGAAGCAATAAGCTCTCCTTGCAAGACAAAACTAATTTCTATCTGACATTTATTGCACATGCTTACTAGTTTAAACAAATGGGTCATTTCAGGCTACAGAGTGGGAAAAACAAAGAAGTTTGTAGGATTTCTCCCTCTTGCAGATTATGTAGACAATAAAAACATATTTCAGAGGTGATTAAACATCTAAGTACTTAAGCCCCACTATCAAATACAAATGATTGAAATATGTATACTGCCATTTGTTCAAATTAAAACAATGTGGCAATACATGAAGAATATACAGATTAAGTCTTATTTTTTAACTATTGCAAGAAGAGGGGCTCAGACAGATGTTTTTGTCCAATGTAGAATGGAATACGAACTAAACAAACAGCTCCCATCAACTGAGACCAGGAATCAACTTGATTCCTGCTTGTCATCTTTGTGGGTCTGCAGTGACAGCCTTGCAGCTCTCAGGACATCTTGTCTCTCTCTAAACCTCTCCCCACATGAAGTCCAATGAGTTCTGGGTTTTCTGCAGATTGTGTTCTAAATGTGCAAGCATCCCAGCACCTGGGATGAGTGATCATTTCCCACTTTGCCCCGAACACCTGTGAAATTATGCTCACTTCAGTCACTGGTGTCACGCAGCTGTAAGTCAGTAAAGGCACTTCCCTCTTGTATTTCCTCTTGCAAGGCAATAGGGCCCTCTCCCTTCTCTTCCTTCTCTGCCCAAGGCATGGGGATTTCCACGCAGCTTCCATCCTCGAGGGACCACCCACCCCCAATTGCTGACAACATTTACTAGATACTGCGCATTTCCCAAAGAGGAATGGAGCCCCATTCTCTAAACTTTCATTTAGCTCTCACAACAGCTTTGTTCCACTGACAATGCACAGTCCTGCCTAGCTGGGTTCTGCAAGACTGGCTGTAAAACCAGTTTTAAGGGTGGGTGTTACAAGTGGCATTGCTTGCTCACTCATTAACTTCTCAAACAGCCAGAATCCAGGAACTGAGTATCACAGTTATGAGTTTAAAAACAAACAATTGGGATTATTATCCTGCTCCCCCTGCCCTCCACCCCCTCTGCTTTCACCAAAAGCATCGTGGTGCCACAATGTGAAGCCAGGAGCTGCCACATGCTGAATTCTGCATGCAGCTCTGAGTGCTTCGTATTGCAAAGCAGCAGGATGAGAAAAGGTTCACAGAGTCCAGATAAAGGATAAAATCCATGAACAGGAGTGGCATGGAAGTGGGAACATACACACTGAAACTCCTCAGGCAGCAGACCATAAAAATCACAGGCAACATGCGTAAAAATCAAAGGCAATTACTTTGACTGTATCTTCAAATATAAGAGTTAGGAAACACCTAGAAACACATCTAATAGAATTACAGTCTTGCAGATTCAGCTAAAACAAAAAGGAAATACGAAAATTTTTTAAAAGTGACCATAAAATCTTAATGAAAGTACAATCCAGCAAGAGCTATTAAATATAGTGGAGGAGTCCTTGGTGTGGTAATTACTGGAGGTTGTGACTTTTCTGGGAAAGTACTTGTCCTTGGTTCTTATTTTAGGTATACAGTGTTGAGGGCCATTTCCTTTATTACTCCAGTTATTTTTGTGCTTTTCTACAGATTTTGAAAAGACAACACTGACACTGTTTGTTGCTGTCAAATCTTTTCTCTTTTTAAAATTTCCCCAAGTATCACTGCATCTACCATGATGATTGCTGCCCTTACACTGCAGGTACACTAAATACTACACTCTTTCCCAAAAACAAGGGATGCCCAGCACTGCAGGTTTAGTTTTCTCACCTCCTTTGGCAATAACCCTCTTTATCCCTCAGAATAATTGGGAAGTGCCCATTTGTCTCCTCCATTTTGCTACACTGGTTATACTTTATATCTGACATCTTTATGCTTATCTGGCAAAATCGGTGAAGCAAATCTTGCAGACAAGAACTGCCAGTTATGGAGCAGCTTCCTTTCACAAAAAATCAAGCTGAATTTCCTTAGCATATTTATTCTTACACATTTTGGGGATTATTTAAAAGGCTCCATGCAAGCAGCCATTTCTTTGTACACCTTACACAGCATGTTCCCTCCTGTTTGCAGGTAGAGTGTAGCCAGAGCTCCTCTCCTTGCTTCTTGCTGGCTGCTTCCCCTCCCCACAGCCTGGAGGAAAGCAGTTTGAGAGCCTACCATGGAATTCACTCCAATCAAATTTGGTATTTATTGTGATCCTACTAATTTACTCT
The DNA here is from genome assembly GCA_013397915.1 of Daphoenositta chrysoptera. Classification (NCBI taxonomy): domain Eukaryota; kingdom Metazoa; phylum Chordata; class Aves; order Passeriformes; genus Daphoenositta; species Daphoenositta chrysoptera. The sequence goes on along the minus strand of VZRO01001162.1, from coordinate 208,828 downwards.
GCCAGGAAGGGCAAGTAAGCAGCTTTACAAAGAGCTGTGTGACAGAAGAGCTGTCAGAAAAAAAAAAAATCTGTTTGGTGGTGGTGGTGACTTGGATCCAATGGAAAGATGAATGCCCCAAGAGCTGGATTAAATAAAATGGCAAAATAAGCAAATTAGGTGTCTTAAACAGCAGAGCATTCAGCACTTCTTATACCCACACACCAAAAACTATTGACTGCAAAGCCAGAAAGGATACCTGCAGATTATTTCTGAGCTTCCCTGTAAAAAACTGAGGAAAGACTTCTGGAACTGTGTCCAAGGTGAGTAGAGAGGGTATTTCAGCACAACATGTGCACTCCCTCCTCTGAGCTAAGCTGTGGCATGTGCAGTATTCATACCCAACTAATGACCTGAAAATTTTCTTGCCTGATGAACAGAACAGAAATAAATCCCACATTTCATGTTATGTAAAGTCCTTTGCAGCTCCCCAATAGCTATTTCCCCATTTTTAAATTGTTTTTTCATCTGCTATGAATATGGTAATCAAGTTTATCATATTGTATTTGTGCTTTTTGCATTCCCTGAGGATACAAGAAAAAATGCACCAGCTACCTGACTTAAAAGAGTGAGCCATTCACCTTACCTGCCAGGGACAAAAGCAGAAAAGCCTCCTCACACTTTGTTTAGTTTTGAAAGGGATTAATTTTATTTATATTTTTTTTCACATTCCTGTAAGCAGAGAGTAGTAGCACTCCCATATTTAATGAAATGGGCACAAAGAAATATCCAAAAGTCAGACTGAGAACAAGCTCCACTTTTGACTTTGACTTGACAATCCTGCTCAACCTCACAGGAAACACTGAAAAACCTTCTCACAAACCTTCTTGTCCTTTGATAAACGTGCACATACATAAATACAGAAAAACTTCACCACCGTCCATATGTGCAGCTTTATGACTCCAAAAGCAGCTCCACGCAGACCTTGTGGAGCAGGCATATTCCCTGGGGGACTAAAACCAAACTCCTATGGTGTGATCACAAATTGTCTTGTGCCTCAGAACAGCCCACTTTGCTGCAGAACTCTTTGTTTCAGCCTTGCTCCCTCGTTGAGACTCCCAGTCATGGAAAACGGCGATTAAAACCCTCCTCCCAACAGACTGTGGGAAGAGTCCTTTCAGTTGCTGCCATGGCTACAAGATATAAGCCAAGGTCATTGTTTGTTATGATTGTAGCTGTGCTGAGCCTGGTTTTGTTTTTTTGGGTTTTTTTTAATAGACAGCTGTTGCATATCAGGGAAATTAAATCATGTTTGAGGCAGATATAAAGTGTAGGATTTGTCTAATTCAGGTGAGTCATGCTGATATTTCTGTCTTCTCTGTGGTGCAACCTCTGATCTCTATTAGCACCACACTTGAAATACAGAGCAACGCACCTAATTGTCCTGCACCACAAAAAGGGTATGAGAATATGTGACTTCACACTGATAGCTTGAAATAAACCGGTAGTTACAGAAGTGAGTTAAGTCTGCATGCTTGCAAACTTCGACATTTTACAGACACATTTTCTAAAACTAATGACATTGCTGGCAATCTGTACTTGCGCTTTATTTAAGTCGTATTATCCTCTGAATTAATCAGATTTATCAGATTTATTCTGCGTGGATTTACTATCAGTCACTCACAAGCAACTTCAAAAACAAGATCAACAAAGAGACATGTTGTAAAAAATAAGGACCCCTCTGTTTATAACTGCAAGGTTGATTTGGCTATTTTTGTATTTCTAATTTAAAGAAGTTACTTCTAAGTAACCTGGACTATAAGAAAATCTGTCATGTGCTTTAAATGAGACCCCTATACTTAGAATAACTGTCGTACATGGTGAAACTGTACTGCAGGATGCAAGAAGCTGGTCCAAAGCTCTTCTTGGTTTTTTTTCAGGCAAAAACAGAGGTAAACCCAATTGCTAAAGTAATTTAAATCAGATCCAGGATTGCTTTATTGTGTATGAACTGGAATTATTTCCTCAAGGGCTAAATGCAGGCCAAATTTGCTGCAGCAGTGTAGCAGGGTTTTGATACAGAGCAGAAGCCAAGGCAGCAAATGGGATATGGTGTGATACTGGATAAGAGACTATTTCCTTGGGGTAGCTTTTCCTTAGCAAAACATAGGGAGCTAAAATACAAAAGGCACAAGTGGTAGTGTTTTGCATTTTATTTACGTTCTGTTTTTAAAAGCCTCTTTTCAAGAGTAACTCTGTAAAATGGATAACAATGGTTATGACAGGTATTCACCACAAAAGAGAAATATTGCCAAGGCTCGTATTTCCCTGCAGGAAACTTACCATACTTCTGCATTTTCCTTTCAAAAATGATGTAAAACACAGCGCTTTGCATGTCTAGATAAAAAATGAGTAGTCTCCAAACATCCACTTCCTTTCAAAAAAAAAAAAAATTATGTATATACACACATATAATCAAAACTGTGCTTATCTTCCATTTCATGTGGGCAGTCATGTAATACGTGTTCTTAAATGCATCCATGACCTCGGTTAAACCTTACAGAGCATGCTCTTATTTTCCATCATTTCCTTTCTGACAGAGTTGACACTAAGCCAAGGGAGCAGAGAGAATCCCTATCTTGATGTATAAAGACATAATTAAGGGCATTACTTTTCCAGGGCCGAATCATCCCGTTTCAGAAAAGCATATGGAATAAAACACTTCAGAAAGGATCACAGAGCTAATTATCTCTTTGCTTTCAAGCCTTAGCATATTGCAGTATTTCTGAATGTAAACAGACTGAAGGTTTGTTAATAGGGAGAATACTGGATGACAAATTCTTGGGTAAAATTATTTACAGGAAGATAGGAAATGAGTCAGGATTCTCAGGAAAAAATAGCTATCTTACAGGCATCTGAAAAAATGTCCAAAAGGTTTTTTTAGATGGAGAAAGGAAGGGGAAATGTTAGGAGTTACAAATCACAAATTCCTAGTTTCCTTCTTAGCTGCATACCAACTTTGTCTTAAGTTTTGTCTTAAACTTCTAGTACTAGGCACTGATGGCCAAATGAGAGACATTGTTTGGCTTTATTCTGTATATTAAAGACTCCTTGATGCAGGCACCAAATACAACTTGAATAAGTCATTTGCTCTGCTTCTGAAATTCTTTGGAAATATCAATAGCACTGCACAGAAAGGGTTTCTGAAAGCTGCTTCAGGAGCTTTTGATATGCAATGCAGAATGCATTTTCATATGCTAAGCAGAATAACAGAATAATTAGTATGTGGTGCCGATAGTTTTGCATGCTCAGAAGAATCCAAAATGTTCACAGAAAGAATAAGGAAGGTATCAGAGCTAACAATCACTAAGTGACATTATTTAAACTTTGGTGTTTCAAAAGAAATGGCTTTCTCGTTGAGGAAAATAGGATTTCAACAGCGTCATGCAGTACATGTTTTGGGGATGACTTGCCATTTGCATGCAGCAGCACATGAGATGGATGTTATTCTGAATGCTTAACTCTCACCCTTGCCTTGGTATCAAAAACTACTAAAGAGTCTGTGAGACTCTTTCTAGGACCAAATGACTGAAATTCCATTCTAGTCAGAAATTTGAGGTGGATGAAGCAGGGGGAATACTGTGCATACTTTTTGTTTTGCCAAGCAATTGGAAAGAATCCCCACTTGTAAAACGTAAGTTTGAAGGTGACACTGAGTGAGGATCTGCTCAGGGGGGCAGGAGGACTACACAGAGGGATCTGGACAGGCTGAATCCATGGGATGAGGCTAGTGGGGTGACATGCAACAAAGGGAAGTGCTGGGTCCTGCCCTTGGGTCACAACAGACCCCTGCAGCTCCAGGCTGGGGGAAAAGTGGCTGGAAAGCTGGAAAAGGCCCTGGGGGTGCTGTGACAGCAGCTGGACATGAGCCCAGGGGTGCCCAGGTGGCCCAGAAGGCCAATGGCCCCTGGGCTGTCCCAGCCATGGTGAGGCAGCAGGGCCAGGGCAGTGACCGTCCCTGTGCTGGCACTGCTGAGGCCACACCTTGAGTGCTGTGTCCAGTTCTGGGCCCCTCATGAGAAGTAACTGAGGGGCAGGAACATGTCCAGAGAAGGGAACTGAGCTGGGGAAGGGGCTGGAGCACCAGGAGTGGCTGAGGGAGTTGGGAAAGGGACTCAGCCTGGAGAAAAGGAGGCGCAGGGGGGACCTTTCTGGCTCTGCACAACTCCCTGACAGGAGGGGGCAGCCAGGGAGGGTCGGGCTCTGCGCCCAGGGAACAGGGACAGGACAAGGAAATGTCCCCAAGTTGCACCAGGGGAGCTTTAGATTGGAATTTAGGAAACTTTTCTTCACCCAAAGGGATGTCAGGCATTGCAACAGGCTTTCCCAGGGAAGTGGTTGAGTCACCATCCCTGGAGGGATTTGAAAAATGTGTAGATGTGGCACTTGGGGACGTGATTTAGTGCTAGACTTGACAGTCCTGGGTCCATAATTGGACTCCATGTTCTTAAGGGTTTTTCCAACCTGATTCTATGATTCCAAGAACATGAACCTAGGGAGAAAGGCCTCATTTTTCCAGGTAGTGTGATCAAGTTTTAAAAAACACATTGGTTCAAACAGGGAAGTTTTACTGACACAGTGGCAGTAAAGTTGTTGCTGCCCTAAGAATAGGCAGGATCTCTGTGCAGAGGAGCTTCCATGCTGCACAGAGCAGCTGCTTCCAAGGCCTTTTCCCAGATTTGGAAGATAGAAGCAGGTGTGGGTATTTTTGAACTAAACTGTTGTCATTTGCTTTAAAAATTAACCCTTTAAAATTACTCAGATCCAGTCTGACACTTGTTTCCATTTTAGAAGGTTGGTTTATAGGTCCACAACCCACAAAATCATTCACTTAAATAAATGGGGGAATATCTTCTCTTAGCCCCAAGAGAGCCCCAACTTCCACAACTCTAAATCATTATGCTCAAGCTCTTTGAAAAGGTGGTGATTCCTTGGTGCTGGGGTTTTAGGAATTTCTCCTTTTATTTTTCTTTTTCTCTGAAAGAATCTTCCCCATACAATTGGCTAGTCTCTTTTACCTGGGGTTTTTCTCGTGTAGGGCAGAGATGCCGTGAGATTTGAACTGGATAAAAGGGGGTTGGGTTGGGCCCCGAGCTCTCTTGTTCTTCCGGCATTGGAGGTAAGAGGAGCTGCTCTTCATCGCTTTTGCATTCTTCTGCCATGAGTAGAGCCTGCTCACTGGAGCGGCTGTTGCATTGGGACCCTGTCTAACATCCTACCTAACTAAAAGAGGGACCTTTTTCACCATTTTGCTCGGGTGCCTCAGGGAAAAAGCGCCAGGATCCCAAGCCCCCCTTTCCCTGCCCCGCTGGGAACTGGGCCGCACCTCCGCTGTTCCTGCACCACACCCCCTGCCTGCCGAGACCTCCCGGGGCTCCCGCTGCAGCTCCAGAGCTTGATACATCTCGCCTGTCCCCCGGGATTGTTCACCCCCTGCTGTTCCAGCCTGCTGTTCCCGAGGGTCTGGCTGGGGCACCGAGATCGGCTGCCCCAGGGGGTTTGTGAACCTTTTTTTACTTCCCTCCCTTCCCGGCCCGGCCCGGCCGCCATCGCCGTGTGATCCCCGCGCTCGCTCCGGAGCGCCCCCTGCTGGCGCGGGGGAACCATCGCACCCGCCCTGCTCCCCGGGAGCCACCAGCGCCCCTGCCGGCTGTGAGCGGAACTGCACCCAAGGGAAAGGGCCTGACAGGCGAGAGAGGCTGGCACTGGGTTCTGGTTCTGTTTGGTGTTATTGCCATAGTCATTGTTGGTTGTATTGTTGGTTGTTTGCCTTGTTATATACATATATATATTAGTAAAGAACTGTTATTCCAATTCCTCATATCTTTGCCTGAAAGCCCCTTAATTTCAAAATTATAATAATTCAGAGGGAAGGGGGTTGTATTTTCCATCCCAAGGGAGGTTCCTGCCTTCCTTAACAGACACCTGTCTTTCAAACCAAGACACCTGGGAAAAGAAGTACATGTCAATCAAATCTCACTGACTGAGGCCTTTTTTGTATAGTACCCATAATTTAGTTTATTATAATTCTCAGGTACACATATTTCAGCATAAAAAACCAGTCCAGAAAGGCTTTAAAGAACAATAAATTTCCATCTATTGAGAAAAAGTATACGCAGATAATTAATAAAGTTGGTTGGGGTTTTTTGTTGGTTTTTTTTGGTTGGTTGGGTTTTTTTAACACAGGCCTCCTTAGGTTAAATTGTTACAATTCCATTTGCTGCTGTTCCCCAAAATGCATGTTTAAATTCAGGACTGCTCCTGCATAAAAATAGCACCTGCTTTGACTGTGACAGATACATCTTCTGTTGTGTGATGGTCCTAGGTTATGATTTGGCAGAACAGGCAGAAAATTACCTAATTGATTCTCTGTATTCAGGTTATTTCAGTCTTTCCAAAACTGCAGAAAGTATTTTAGGTATATAACCTATATTTTAGGCAGTCTGTGTTCTTTTGTAAATATTATTAATTGAAAAGAAATTTTAGTGTATTTTTATAGATAACAGCTCAATCCCTTCTTTTTCAGTCAGAATGGGTGATTATCACAAAATGAATACTCAGCCAGCAATGTTAGACAATGAGTTGCATTATTTACTGTCCATCATTGATATTATATTGCATACACAGAAATACTAATTTCCTCTTAGATTTTCCTCTAGTAGTCTCATGATTTTAGGACTTCTTCTAATATTATTTCAATATGATTTTTTAATATGATTTCATCATTCTCCAAGGTCCTCCATCTACTTGTGTTTACAAGTTTTTAAAATGTCTATTTCATTTTTGGGTACTTACTATCTTAAATCCTGAAAATTATTTAAGATATATTTGTATCTACATCTGGATGCAAATGCAAGTGTGTGGAGCCAAAGCTCTGGTCTCTGAAATAGCTGTTTAAGGCAAGTATTTCGTAAGTTCTCCTCCTTAAATTAATGTCATGGATTGTGTTGTTCTTTCAGCCATGTAGGCTGAAACAACAATAGGTCTCATTAGTTAATTAATGAGAAGGATAAGAAAGAAAAAAATCAGCTTATCACAAATACATTCAACAGTTTAGTCATATTAAGGTGCTCTTATCACCATGTGACCTTTCAGGATACAGGATTGAGCAAAATGGGCACAGCTTTCTATATAAAGGTCAGATGCTGTTGAAATTTCTCTTCAACATGGAACAGAATTTGTTTTACTCTCCAAATTCTCACAAGATGAAACTTTTCAGCCAAATTCAGGTCAAATATCTCATTCTAAGGTGCTGGTGTTTCAATATTTTTGCCTTTCTAGCTGAGAAAATCCACAAAGATTAGAATAATTTCTCTCAAGCTCCTCTGAAATGGAATAATTTTCATCTATAGTGATATTTCAGTCTTAATTCCTGTGCCAGATTTCTCTTTTCACCTTTGAATTGAGAGCATGTTCTGTTTTACCAGTTTGATTTAAAGGCCAGAAAGTTGTTCAAGACTGCTTATCACCCCAAAACTTGCATACAGCTTAAATATGGTGGTGAGGATGGAGGACAGCTATATGGTAGTTTAAATTATATCAATTAAGTTTTTTGAATAATTTTGGCTTATACCAATGGGGTTTTTTTCAATATTATAGCAGCCTTTCAGGACTTTAAGAAGAAAGACTGAGTTCTTATTCTGTTACTGCAAACACAGTAAAAAACAGTCTGACGTCTCTAACCTGAGACAACAGGGAAGTAATGAAAACAAAATGGAAAGTCACAGAAAAAAAGTGACCTAGTTATTATATAGCCACCTGTTGATGATCTTAATGTGTTTACATACTTGTTATTAGCTTTCTTGTTATATATTGCCCTTTGTATAGGGTTATATACCATGTCTGAGCAAACTTTCCCAGTAAAACAACCTGCACAGAACTGTCAAATAAACTAACCTGTTTTACAGATAACTACTTTAAAGATCCATATCCATGCTTGTCACAAACAAAGAAGTCTGGGAACATTGAGGGCAGGCTTAAAAGCTTGTTTTACTAAGAGTAGTACTGTATGAGTTCTGTAACATACATTATCAGTTAACTCTCACATTACTGCAGCTGATTGACTGGAGCATGACAATTTCATTTTTCATGAGAGGTAAACCAGACAGACCTGTGCAGCTGGCAAAAATTATAACAGATTAGAAGAAGTGAAAATCCCTTAGATTCATCTTGGCCTTCTGCCTTTTAAGGAGAAAGTGAGTCCAGCAACATAAATTTTCCACAAAATTAGGACTGCAAAGGAATCTATGAATCACAAAAGTTGTGGCCTGATCTTTATTATGCTTGCTTGCATTTTCCCTCAGGACTGCAAGGCATTGTGCTTCTGGAATTAGGATGCTAGACTCAAAAAAGAAAATGAGATATTCTTCCTGACCTCTTGCACAGGAAGTTACTAGAATGGTATTTCTTTTCAGTGACTAAACCCTGGGTTAACCATGCCCCAGATTAGCAGACCAAATCATCTCTCCCAGTTGAAAGTGTTTTACTTTAGCCTGTAAATAACCAAGCACATTTTTCAACACACAAGAACCTTGAATTGCAGTAATTAATTCATGAAACACGGCAGTTGAAGAAAACGTGTCCTGTTCATCAAATTCTTGGATGGGAATCAATGGCTTCATTGCTTGGACGTATTAACTTTCTAAATATCATCACTGTGTGTTCCATTACAGGGGGCACAATGGGTTGAACATCTTTTTCAAAGGGAGGGCAGATTGGTAAAAGAAATAGATTACTTGTATTTTTTCCTTCAATTTTCATATTTTATAGCTTGGGAGTGACCTACTCTGCCACACTAAGCTGGATATCCATTACACTTCCTGAATATATGCATATACACAAATTATTTCAGTGGGCTAACTTGGATATAAGTAGGGATCTTTTGAGGGTCTTTGGTGATCGTTTGGGAACATTGTATTCCCCAAATTTCCCTTCTACAGTTTTGGATCTTCTAATAAATCTTTTCTCCTTGAGAATATCTCGAGTATGTGGTCAGGTCGAGATGTACTTCTGTTATCATTCCTTGCTCTGACACACAATCCTTGTTCTCAAAACTAAGTCTACTAATACATTTTATCACATATTAATCACTGATATAGGTATCAAACATTATTGTGCTAAAGTTAAAAGAATTTTCCAACATCTTTCCCCACTGCTGCATAGATTCCTTTTTAAAAAACTTGTTGGGTAATGCTATCACCTTTTTTTTTTTTTAATGAGTTCCTTGTTTTTGCTTTTTTTCCTTACCTTTTTTAATCTAAAACTTATTTGCCTCATGTTCTGTTCCTGCTTTCAGTGATTATCTTCTAAATTTTTGTTCTGTAATGAGAAAAAAACCCCAAAACTTCTGAAACAAAGCTGAAATGGGTCGATAGTTACCATTCAGGAAATATGCCTGGCTCACTGTACACACGAAGGACCTACTGCTGTCCCATTTGATATGAGGTTGGTGACAGAAATGTTGTTTAGTTTATTCTGGAAATGGCTCCAAATGACCATGCAGGAGTCTCCAGGCTCCTGAAGTGTTTTCCAGCATGTCTCCCTTGGTTAAAGTACAGATCTTCTTACCAGATCTTCTTCCACCCTACGATGGGTATAGCACATGGCCTGTCCCAAGCACTAACACTTCCTTAAAAATGTGGGCATATTCTCCCCTGAGACAATCCACAGCGTACCTTTTTTTAACTGTTTTTGTGGCAAGATTAGAAGAGCAAAGAAAACATTATGTTTCCTAAAGTTTTTAACATTTCCTCTCCAAAAACTGCTGTTTCTATGACATTCTACACAGATTTCCACTTCCAGGGCCAGAAAAAGTTCTTGTACTCGGCATTATTTGCTATTTTGAGTAGACACATGGTTAAAAATCTTTTTTCTCTAACAAAGGAGGAGCTGGAATCCTGATGTTCAGAATATGCCAGAGTGTTGAAAAGATAAATAGCGCTGCTCCATTAACATCTTAATGAACTTACAGAAAAGCCCATCAGATGTCTTAAACTCATGTTTCACACATGCTGAACAGTCTCGTGTTTCTTTTGCATTCCTTTGATGCAGAAGACATCACAGGATTTTTTTCCTTTACGTCAAATATTGAGAGCAGTTGCAGGTCTGACTCCAAGCATGGTGTTGACTGCTGATATATGGCATACTGGAGAGAAAGCAAAGTGCCAGGCCTTTGTCATGAACACCACCTGTTTCAGACACTGTCAGTCACCAGCCTTTTGAACCTCTGATTTCCCTGCAGACATGGCAATGAGAAGGAGGAAAGGGAGCTGGGGAAGGACAGAAAGATTCAAGGCAAAAGCTCTAAAAACAAACTGCAGTTTCCTTCCAGCCCAGGGAGTAAACCAGAAATGTCCCTGCCTGAAACAAAGCAGAGGGAGGAAGGGTGAGGTTGAATTTTGTGTTTTACAGTCTATCTCAATTCCACATGAACATTTATTATAGATCTGGCCTGGAACATAGTTATTTCTGCTGATCAGCACAGAAGAGATCAACTTGTTTCAGCATTTGCTTCACAAAATAGTTTTGCAGTTTCACAGGTACACTCTGAGATGGACAATTTCCAAGGTCCTTTTAATCTGTGAGACATATGACAACTATGAAGGAACACAATTTTCAATCTAAAACCTTTTGACAGTGATTTTCAAAATACCTTAAAAGACTGAATGGAAATCTAGTATTTAACTCAAATTTTCAAAAATTCTTGCATTGGAATTTCAGGAATTGAATTCCAAATTTTGTAACCCTATCAGACTCACTGTTTAATAAAATGAGATGGAGACATTTAATTTTCCCCAGTTCAGGTGAGGCAATTATCTGTAGGGTGATGAGAGAAAGAAAGAAATTGCTCCTCTGTGATGCCAGTTTACCACAGTCTAGAAGGCTAAAAACATTTTATGGAAATTTTATCTCATAACGCCAAGGCATGGATCCTGGGAATATTAATACTGTGGATTGACATTTTTGTTAACAGAACATCCCATGGGTCAGGCTTGAGAGCCATAAACAACACTACTGCCCAGGGCAGACTGGGAGGTATAGACAGGGTTTTTCAGGGAGACCCTCCCATTGAGTCACCAGGTGTGGAAGGGACCCCTGGATTTCTAAACTCCTTCTCAGAGTGAGGCTGGATCCAATCCCAACCCCAGACTCAGCCAACAGTTATGTCTAAATGATTGTATAGGTGTAATAGACCCTTTGGATTAAGGATGGCAAACCAGACACATTTATATAAAAGTAAGTTATTTATTATAGTACCAGACAAAGAATTGTTTGCACCTGGTGGGTAAATACAATGCTTATTCTTCAAAAACCACTGGCCTATGGAACCACACAATGCTCATTCCGCAGGAAGAAAAAATGGAAAGCCACCAGCCCAGTTGGGCTAAGTTTTACCAGTTCACCGGGTGGTCAGGTGTGACTTTGGGGTCACCAACCACCAGGAACCACCACAGAGACACCCAGGACAGAAGAATGAATGAGCAGAGGGGAGAGAACACCTCCCTGCCAATGATTTCAGGGCAATTGTTATTGTTTGTATGTATTTCCTGGGAAAACCTATCAATATGTATGTAAAATATAGTGTATAAACAGGAGCTTTTTCTGTACTCAGCAGGCTCAATATTTCAGAGGAGATTTCGTGCATCCTGTTGAATAAACAACGTCTGCTGCTTAATTCTTCATTGGTGTTGAGGAGTTTTTATCTGTTTTTGGTAACATTATGATTATGATTGCACCAAAAGATTTTGATCAGAATTCTTTACTACACGGTACAGGTAGCTGTAACTACTGCATAGCATAGTGCATTATTTTTGAAGTAATATAGAAGCAATTGTATTAAAGCTAAAAAATCAGTTTTTAAGTAGAGGTTGGTGTTGCTCACCTACACCAAGATGGGGTAAATCTCTCTCAGCTTCAAGAGATAACCTTGAGGGGAGTCCCCTCTCCAGGGATGAATCTCCACACACACTCAAAGAAGGGATGTGTGAGAAAATTCTCCCTTTAAAAGTGGAACTGGGCTTTTATAGTATCGGGTGAGGGAATGTCAGTCAGATGTTGCCAGGCCAGCTGTGTCAGCTCAGCAGCCTTAGATAAGTTATCAGTAGTATCACTTGTCGGTTTTTTCATCGGGTACTTCGCCACGCCTGCCCCATCCTCACCTCACTCTCAGGAGGTTTGACTTTTGCCAAGTGATGTGTCGGGCTGGTCTCAGCATTATTCAACACCAAAAACACCCAGACACACCCTTCTCCATTCACCGCTGATAGGGTATTGTCGGAGATGTTTTACCCCCATTCCAGGCAGAGCACCCTGCTACAATTACTCCTCTCTCTCTTTTTTCCTGGACCACATCAAATGCTGGATGTGGGTTGGAATACTTCTCAAATGGTTTTTCCCCTCTCATTCTCATTATAGGGATGGAGAAGCATTTACTGAGGAATTGCTTGTTTTGCTGGTTTTTTTTTAAATAAAAAAGGTCCTTATGAACTGAAAGCAACATTTCCACCTTCAGAAAGCTCAACCAGATGGAGTGCTTGGATTCTGGGACAAGAAACAGTGCTGCTTTAATTACTTACAATGCTGTTGTCAACGTTGCAAACAAGCTTTCTGACTGAAGACTGTCATACCAGGAAGCTGCTTGGCAGAACTAGAAATGGTATCTTAAGGACACTTGTGCTGCTTAAGGTGAAGCAAGTGTTGTAAGGCACAATAGAGACTTTGAAAAGCAGCATTGGCTTGTCGTGATTATAATTCATATTTATGTCACTTCAGTTGTCACAGACTCAGAAAAGCCTTACAAACTTGAGTCATCCTGGATGACATCCCAACCTCCTACATACAACCTGTAAAAAATGGTCCTTTATAAATATATATCTTAAATATCCTACCCATTTTCTGAAGTGACTGCTTGATATTCTGTTGTCTTTGTGTTGTAAGAGCCTTATGCATGGCAAATAATATATAATTTCTTACTGTTTTCCTAGTAAGACCTTAAAATCCTTGAAAGAGGTAGGAGTCAGCTTCCTAATAACATACACACTACTGAGAAAACAAAGAAATTATTAGGAAGTCACTGCTATTCTGGTACATGGTGCATTACTCACATGTTCCTGTAGACTGGAATTCAACTTTTTATACAAGCACTGAGTGAATATGAATGAAACATTCTCAAATTACTTAAAACATCCCAGATCTGCTATCGAGGACTGGACATCCTGGGCAATTTCCCATCAGTGACTCCACATTAAAAGTGGTTACCGGAGGCAAATCAAACTCTGAGAAGCCTAAGAGCACTCAGTATTAAGGTTTTAACAGCTGTAGCAGATGTTGAGCAATACTAAGAAAGCAAAATTTAGTTCTTGGATCAAAGCTGGAGGACTCTTTGCTATGTTTCTACCACTCTTGGGAACATTGCTTTACTAGATGTTTTTTAAAATCAGAAATAGATGCTTTTCATGTTTGCCTGGTGCATACCATGAACGATAAACCTGTCACTTGAAATCATTTGAAATCTGACCTGTACAGGACCTAACAAGGTGAGCTTTTTTATATCCCTTTCTGCTCCCTCATCAGGTACCACTCACTGCCAGCCCAGCTTGCCACCAAAGGAATTTGGGTTGTTTAAATATTGTGAAGTTTGTATTTGTTTTGTTGACATTCAGAGGGTGTTGTGTGTTTAAATGAAATATGGGACCTTGGTAAAACTCTAGCATCCAACCTTATCAGCAGTGTACCAACTTTCTCATGTTGTTTCTGGATCTTCAAACTCTGAATAAAATATACTTTTATAGTATCTAACACACAACTGAGCTTCACAGCAGCTTATGAACTGCTGGATTCTTTTAAAAATTATGCTGGCAAATATTTAAGTGGGGAAATTGTCCTTTTTAGAAACTTGTTTACTCGCCTACTACATTGTCATAATCTCCCTTTTAATTCCTGTATATTTATTGGATTCTGACAAAGAGTTGCAAAACATGCCTCTGATGATTGCATGCATTTAAACACATTTAGATAGCACTTGCCTTAAGCAATCGGTGCTGTGAAAGCAATCCTTATGTAAAAGGGGTGAAAAAACCCTGTAAACTAAAGAGGAGACAATGTTCTGTCATCTTCAGAAACACACAATCAGTCAAACAGTAACACCAAGCATGCTAAAACAGTGGAAAAATCCCAAGCATTATAGGTCAGCATTCCAGTATCTTTCACAAATGATTCTTGCAGCTTTGTGACAAGAAGACCCAAGATATCAGTATTCTCCCTATCTGCAATAGTAAAATCACATGCTATTTGGGGCATGTAATTTATTTTTTCTGTCTCACATGCAGGAAATGTTTTTTCATGCACTAAAATGCTCTGAAATACACATGGAACAGTGCTGTGCCAGTGAAAAACCTCACTGGGATAGGATCATAATAGTGGTAAGGTATGCCAGGGTAGATTTCTCTGTTGTATTTAGACATCTGGAAAAATGATTTGCACAGAGTGTTCTGTCATCTAAACAGTTGAGTTGGTTGCCTTAATGGGTCATCATTCTTTTCTTTCTATGAGAAGGTCACCAGCATTCTCAGATCACCCTGATGCAACAATTAGTATTGGCACCTGGTTCCCTCTCACTCTGACAGTAGAAGGCATGAAGGAGGTGCTAGCTATGCCAAGAGGGAAAGAATGAGGGGAAGGAGTGCAACACAAATTATAACTCAGGGAAAAGGCGGCGGAAGTCACTAATGTGATTAATCCAAAGAATTCCTCAACAAAAGAATGTTCAGCGACCTGTTTCTATCACAAGTATTTGTTATGACACTGGTGTGTCTCGAAAATGAATCGCTTTCAGTGCACGGCTGATTCTGCCTGAAAAACCCATTAAATAACAATATTAGAAAGTGTGCGAGTGGCTGTCCAGCAATTCAAACATCTCCGCGTGCCTGCACTGCCTCTTGCTTGAATTTAGAAATGAAGAAGATTAAAGCTGTCAGTTACATACAAGGGTTAAGAACTCCAAAAGGATTTATGATCTCTGTGCAGTCTCCAGGGAGAATAAGCAGACTGCTCCCTGCCAAAACACTCCTAAGCTGCCCTGCAGTGAGGAGCATTACAGGAAAAGTACCAGTCAGACAGGGGGAGGGGGAAGAGCTAAGGAATAGGGAAATGCATCTGTCAGCACCTTACCTGCTGTTTTTATTCCCCATTCTTACTCCAGTGTGCTTCCTCTTTTCTTTCAAGAAATGTATTTAAATTGACTCAAATTTAATGCAAAGTTTAATTAATTCAAGTTTGGAGAACTAGTATATCTTCTGCTGCATACAGAAACTTCCTTAGAATAATGAACTTAAGGAACTCAGAAATAATGAACTGCTAAGAATAGTGAACTACTAATGAAGATGGCTCCTTTCTCAATTTTCTTATTCATTGCTTGAGCCAACATTAATAGTTTACAACTGATGGATGAGACAGTTACTATTGTTTTAGCGCTCTCCTGGAGAATAATGTTTATCAAACTGTAATGAAAGGTTACAGTATTTTAGTATCTGAAAATCTGGAAATACAATTTGCTTTCAGCTCCTCTCATCCAGGTGTTAATAACAGAAAACCTTCTGGAATTATCACGGTCCAGTCTCTTGTCAAAACATAATCATATCATGTCCCTGCTGCCTTTTGCACAAATTTACTAGTCAGCAGAGGTCTTTCAATCACTAATTTCTCAAAGTCATCATGAAGGGGTTGTTGAGAGGACAGAAACCCCAGATGAGGAAAAAAATCTGTGATTTGACTGCAGATCTGCAGCTGAGGCCAACTGCTTATGAGCCGCAGCTGTGTGAAGCCTCCAGCTGGAAGAACATGTATCTCCGTAAATATCAAAACCATGCCTCAACTATAGTTCACCTCACTGAGCAGTCCACATTTCCACAGCTGCATCAGACTGTGGCAAAGGTGATGATAAAGGTTTACAAGAGCTTAAGCTCACCCACACGCTTAATCACGCGATTCGCGTAATTTGGGTTGGCATTTTAAAAACTGCCCAGTTGGCACCGGATCTGATGCACAGGAGCACGGTCAGTAGAGGTCAACCCAACCTTGAACATGGAGCTGGGGGAGTTGTTTTTCACTGTTTTTCACAGCTTTTCCCCGTTAGTGATGAAAAAGCAGAGTTTAGTCAGCCCCAAACAGAGAGGAAAACAAGCCAAAGGGAGGGTTTCACTATCTGGCACAGGGAAGGGCCGTGATGACTGCACCTGAGTAGCCTTTTCAAGCATAATGTTGCATGTCCTCACTTGTGTAGCAATTTATATCTTGTTTGCATAAGGTGTGTGAATGAGATGCATCTTTCCTGTGAAATGGGAGCATTTCTGAACAGTTATGTAATAAAGGTATTAGCGTGCCTATCTGCATGCATAATGCCAGAGGAAAGGGAGAATTGTGGCTGAAACTGGAGGAAAAATTAAAAGCCTTAAAGCTTCTCTATAACTCCAAATCAAATTTCTGTACATCTTCGGCCAATACCTTTCTACACCAAAAAACACTGGCAATAGCGAATGCAGTGGGGTGCAAGCTGTGCACAAACAACTTAACTGTGGCTCTGAGCCCCAAGTACTGCTAAAACTGGGTGAGCAGGGTAAGAGGTTGATACCTGTGTACATTAGATTGACTCCAAAACACACATTCTTAGTGTATCCTCAGTGTGAAGTAATTTTCTTATACTTTTATTGGGTGTTTTAATCAAATGAGCATCCATGTGTAACAATTCATGCAAGAAAAAAACCCCAGCAGATCACTTAGAGATGCAGTTCTACCTGAACTGTGCAATTCAGCACAGTTGGGGTTAAATTGGCTGCCAGAATGACTCATCGAACCTGGATCATTACATTGGAAAAGAGCTCTTCTGGAAAGAAATTAATGAGCTGAAGGTACAATCTAGCAAGACCTAGGATACCAGTATCAGTTCCAAGCAAATAGGCGGTTTCTTTATGGAACACATGTATTTTTGGATAGCAGTAAGACAGTGCCATAAGGAACTGTAGGAGGAGAGCAGATTACAAGCCAGGATCTCAGAAAAAGTCAGAGGCAGGAAACAAGCAGAAGAAGCTGTGGGGAGCCTGTCTGGATCCAAAAGTCTCTTTGGAAAGACTGAAGTTAGAAACTGAGAAGGTACAGAAAGAGAAAGACTAGTTAATGTATCTTCAAATTATATAATGCTTCTATTGTTATCCCCGTCCCTTCCATGCCAGAGCTAACAACTTCATAAATCTTACGACTCTTTTTTTGTCAGGAAATGAACTGAAGCAGTACTCCATCATCTCATTTTTCCTTTTAGTTCCAGTGCTGAGCTCTTGTGTCAGTCTTGTCACTTCAACACCTGACTTGTTCCTTTTCCAGGCAATGCAAGACGTTTTACCCCTGTGTGAATCCCTTTCCAGCACGGTTACTCCTCCATGTGGCCCAGAAGTCCCAGGCAGATGGCTGATAGCAGTTCACTGTATTTTGTCTCTAGCCACTCACTGAATACGTAAAAAATTAAAACCAAGGCTAAATACCATAAATCGACCACAAAATTATCAGGAATATAGTTCCTTCCAGCACTCCACTGTTAGACACTAAAATCGGTGTAAAATAAGGAAAAAAAATATTAATATTTCGTTTCGTCAGGTCCCAGGATATGGTTTTTTGCTTAAGTTTAGCAGTAGTCCCATAGCCAGGTGGCGGTAATTCCTTGCAATCCCTGACAAATTCTTCTGAACTTTTCCTGTTCTGGAGTCTGTAGCTTTTTGGGATTTCTCTCAAATAATTTTACTTGTTTGAAAGTTAGATGTCTTCAATAGAATCTAAGTGGCTTCTCCAATGGAAAGACAGGCGCTTCCCATCTATCTTACATTTCTGTCTTCAGGTGGCTGAATCATCCACTGGAGATGCTTATCTCTCTCCATTAGTGCACTGTGAGATTAGGCAGGTAATTTAAACTTAATGTTTAAATTTACATGGTTAAAATTCAAATAAACCATTCTGTTAGTGAATAGGTCAAAAAACCACTGTGGACAAACACTCTTAATTAAAGGTATTTATCATTAACTACATTAACATCCAGAAGATGTTCAGACCACACAGGCTAGACCATTTTCTTTTTTCTGGTCAATATTAGGACCATTCTGCCCATGTTGGCAGGAGTTAGAAAGGGGAATGTAATAATTTTTAAATCAAAGCCCTGTTTAATGGCAGTGCTTCCTTTCAGGTGCATGTGATTTAGTTTTCCTATGCTGAGTTCTGATACTACATTCCCATGTTCCTATATTTCTATCTTAGGATGCTATGTTGAATTATGCTGAATTCTGATACTCTGCTGAAATGTACAGGAGCTTTGACTATAGCAGGAAAAACCGTTCCTAGATATCTTTAATTGGCTTTGCAGAATCAGGGGATGCTTTTGAAATCCCTGATATGAATGGTAATTTGAGGTGACCCCCAAAGAGAGCAGCATACCTAGGAACAAAGCCTACTTATTCTCAAACTGCTGTTTCAAATATGGGTTTTTTTTTTTTTTTTTTTCTGGTTACTAGGATTAGCTTTTTATCACAAAATTGGAGAATTTAAATCACAGAATACCAGCATCTTGCACAGCATGTATTCAAGGGAGCCGTAGATGCATGGATGAAACTCCCAGAGACATCCATCACACATCAGTGTAAAAATTGGTTACCTCCCATACTTCACACATTTAATCTTTCTTTTTCCTTTGAATCATTAACTGAAATCATTCTTTCCTTACCAATAATGAAAAAAAGCAAACATTATTTGATCATGACCTTGACTCATGACCTTGTCCAGGCAGCAAAGCAAAATCTTGTGACTACGTAACGAAAACTGCAGACTCAAGGAACAGAAAACTTCAGAGAGCCTGCAATCCCCTCAGAAGGTGGCTGGCAGGTGAAACGAGTGAGGAAGAACCTCGGCAGTGAGTGCTGCACTGTGGCCTTTCAGTCCATCACAAAACATGTGCCTGATGCAGGTTTATCCACTTTTTAAAGGGCAGGGGCAAGAGGAAAGCTGGTTCCTTAGGCGCAGCTGATCCACAGAGAGCAGCAATGTTTTTTCCTCTGGCACCTGGGAGAACACTTCCATTGCTCGATCCCTGCACAGAGAGAAGCACTTTAGCATTCAGGAAACGCCTGTCTTTACCAGTTTCTCTCCTTTGTGTATCCGGAGCTATCTGCCATCTTGTTACAAAGTGACTTCATCTGAGAAACTTGGAACCCCTTACAGCCAAGTGTCAAAGAATGCAAACAGTAAGGCAGAGAGGGTAGAAGTTTAATATTTACTTAGTGTTTTAAAACAGAACATCTATTCCAATATACGTGGGGGTTTAGATGCCGTGGAAAAGGCAGAGCTCTCGTCTGAGGAGCAGTGCACCAGCTATTCTTATCCTCTAGCTTTCCCTCTTCTGCTTTTCAGCTTTAATGAGATTTCACAAGCAATTCCATTTCCACAGCAATTTACACGTTGCCATGTCCCTGTCAGAATATTTTTCTGTAATTTTTTTTTTTTGTCTGGAACATTACTGAGAGGAGAAATAATTGGAGGATGTGTGTAACTTCAAACACTTGCAGATTTGTATAAAGTTCAATAGTTTCTTGTTTATGTTTCCCACGACTTACAGAATTGGGAAACAGGCCCAAATCAATAAGTTAAGTATATGCACTGTGTAAATATGGCCACATGCCAAAGAGAAGCATTAAGTGGGAGGGGACTGGACACTGGGCAGTTTTTTGTTGATATTTTGTACATCAGTACATCCTGTAAAAGGGTTCATTATGTATGTGGCACTCTTATGGCTTGTTTTTCAGAAACTAGAGTACTAACATTTAGTAGGTTTTTAGCTGTAGTTATTCTGATTAAATACAGGTTTAGTCTTTTATTATTCAAAATCCAGGCAACGGGTATTCAGACCCTACTTTCTAAATCCATGCCTTTATGTTACAGGTTGCAGCTCAGAACAACCCAAGCCCAAAGCACCAGCTCAGGCACTGGCATTTTGATATTTCTCTTGGAGCTACGGTTCCTACACAGTACTTGGGAAAGCTGTTTCTCAAAGGAATGGCCTTTCAGAAGATAAAGTGAGCACAAGCTTGAAAGGAAAGCTTAGGACAGGAGCTTATGATTAATCTGATTGAGCCAGCTGATAGGCATGTCTCTTTCTCAAGATAATCAGCCTTCAATCCTTTCCTGGTGGTAGTAACTGTTCAAGAAGCTTAGTTTGGACCTGCTAAAACTCTGTACTTTTCATTCACTCACACTGGCTTCCTCTCGTGTATTCTTTAAATTCTAAGTGTTTTCTGCACCAGTCCTCTGCAGTCTCTCACTATTATGACTGTTAAGTAATAATTATCAGGCATGTTGTAAGAGAGCCAACGATAAAGAAAGGCTGCCTGGGGCTCATGTTGTGAATATTTCAGCTGCGGCACCCACAACAGTCTACCTCACAAGTGGCTAGACTGAAAACTCCTGGGCAGTCCTAATTCTAACCTCAGTTACAAGGTTATCGGGAGACCCAGCTCCACGGTCAGCAACATCCAGTCCAGCCAACATCCAGACTAAATCCACTGGGAGCTCATGTCATCTGCCTTTGGCCCCAGAGAGCTCCTTTCTTTTGGCCTCTAGGTATGCTTTCTGGGGTCCAACCTTTGTGAATTCTTTGAGAGATGGTTCATAACACCAGGAAGGTTGGTTTAATGAATTCTGCCTTTTCAGTCTAACTAAACAATCCACTTTGGGGGCCTTGGGACATTTGAAGTTGGGTTTTCCATAATGTTTTAGTCGTGGGGAGGCACACTGTGGTTTCTACACATGAAAAGGTAGAAAGGTAAGTGGTAGAGGAAAGTCATCCAAGTAATTCTGAAGTTTTGTGCTAGACCCAGACGGGAACAAACCCCCATGAAATTGCTATCATAACTTTCATGTCAGCCTCTCTTCATCTACTTATTAATTTTTTCCTCCAGTAATGAGTACAGAGTAAGCATGAACAGGTCCTTCCTTATCATTGTATAAAATTAAATATGTAGAAATATTTATTGTTGCTTTTTTTAGTGCTGTCTATCTAAAATATATTTGGAGCCTCTGTGAGGTACATGATGTCCTGCTTGCAGCCAGACAGCCAGTAAGAAGATCAAGCTTTCTGTGCTATGCGAAACTGACATTCTGAGAACATTGCACCTCCTAAACATTAGCTTGAAAGCAATTTACCACAGTACAAACCTGCATATCATCAAATAAGAATGATCTTACTTGTTAATGTGGAAGTAAAGTGATGGGAAGATTGGGACAAACTCCAAATGACCAGAATCATTCTATTTAGCAGAGATCATCTTAATCCAAGTAAACTTCAAGTTTGAAAATGCTCTGCAGCACCTTGTGTGATGTGATGTTTCACATCCACCTTGTTCATATCAACACTTGAATGATCATCCCAGGGCGAGTCCCTGCAACAGGATTAAAAAACCTTCTCACTGCTGCTTAGGCAAATTTTCAGAATACTTTCTTCTATTTCTGCTTCACCTATCAGTTTGTAGGGCTGATGGAGGCGTTGGGGTGGCCCTGCCCATGTGCCCAGGGTGAGAATGGACACGTGGTGCTTGCAAAGCAAAGACAGTGGCACAGGCACGGAAATGCTGATCCTGGCAAAAGTCTGCCAGGGAACCAGCTGACTAAGGGGGCAAGGCTCTAAGAACATTTTATTGTCATTATTGGTATCAAAATACCAGTGTTATTTCCAACTCCCCTACTACTGGGCATCTCCTGAATAGTTCAGTACCCTCAACATTGCTACACGTACAACTCTGTGAGATCTCAGCTTAAGGGACATTCTTTTGTCTCCCTCTATAAATATTTAATTACTGGCTACAGCGTAACATCCAGTTGACATAAGCATGCACACATCCTGGTGTCTACATTTCCATTACCTTACAGTCACACAATATTTGTGTGTATCATGCTGTGTTAAAAGTAATTTAAACATTTTGAATCATATAAAAACCACTGTGCAGCATGTTGGGTATTTCACAACGATATGCAAAAATCCACACAATCACAAACTGATAATATCTGATAATTAAAATTCAATTTAATAATAGCATAAATGTATTGATATGATAAGAAAAATACATTTTTAAAAAACTTCTTAGAATTTAGTGATCCATTTTATAGAAATTGGACTTACAGAAAAGATATTCCTCCATTTGGATTCCTGCATAACAATGCATGGAAATACTTACACTGCATTGTAACTCTAAGCTCTGCTGTATATAAGAGTTTATGAAGATATGTCAAGTAAATTGTTCATATCTGGATCACAGCGATACAGCAAATCTAACCCAAGATTCAAAACACAGCAGTATGCATACAAAATCTCAACAATTCTGCCTGAGAGACATTTGCATGGAAGTGGTTTGTTTGGATGTGGGATAGCTTGTTCCATTTTTAACATTTTCAGTAGAAAACAAGTAAACTCAGCACTCAAAGGTGAAAAGAAATGTGAAAGCACTTATCTTTTCATGAACATGTGGAAAATACGGCACCATCTTTGGCTTTGTTGCTATTAAAATCACTGTTTCTGCACAGAGCCACTGAGGCTCCTGTGCAACAAACTCCTTCAGCTAATGGCAGCATTTCAGCACCAACAAATTCTATTTTCAATCAACAAAGCATCTAGTCAATTTCAACAGAGTCTACATTTGTATAAAAATTGTAAGTTTAAGTGTGTGGCTCAAACTGGCTGTTCTTCTGACAAAGGATTTTATGTCACATGAATGTAAATGCCATAAATTAAACTGAAGCTGATGTCTTTCACTCTGGGAATTTTAACCTTACTCATACAGCACTTAGTTTGAGGTTACTGTACTGAAATTAGAGAATTTTGCTATCATGAAGGTTAGATTTCAATTTTAAATTAAAAAAAATCCCAACTAACAACATATTTCAATCCACTTCACAGGGAATGGTAGTTTAGTCTAATGCAGATTTCTAGCTTTTAACAATATAGAGGATACTGTTTAAATCTAAGTTTCGCCAAAATTTGGAAAGCAGTACACTGCAAACAAAGGAAAATGTTGTATTCCTCAAAGTGCAAGTAGTCAAAGTACTTCATAGTTCTAATAATAGCTTTCTGGCATTAACAACCTAGAACACAAATGACATCCGCTGGATATTTGTTAATTGTGTTTTTGAATTGCTTATGGCTACACCAGAGGATATATTCCAGGCTCTGATTTCTATTAATAGATGCCTGCTTTGGAAAGCATGAAACTCCCTCTGTCCTATCCAACCTCTCCATAGCTAAGACAGCTAGCCCCCATCTTTTAGACCACCTACTCTCAATAAAATACATATAAAAACTGCCATAATATACAGGGAATATCCATGTGGATGCACAACGCGTAGTTCTGTAAGTTCTGTGAAAGCCTCTGTGCGCCCTTAAGAAATGCAGAAGTTTAATTAATCTGAGCCAGCAGTTGTATTTAATGCTTTCACAAACTCCAGTGTTCTGTAACCCTTCAGGAATAGGTGAGGTTCAGTTCAAAGGGATGTTTATCGTAGCTATCTAAATATGTTGAGATTAGGCTCGAATGTAAATAGAATAAAGTGAACTTTCTTACTAGGCATCTATTAATTTCTCTTTTGATCACTCGGAAACAATTCAAGTGCAATCAGAGCCCAAGCCAAAACCTGGAACTGTGGAGCTATAAAGTTTACACAATGTTTTGATAACAACTGTTGAATTTCACAAAGTTCTGGCAAAAACTGATGCATTTCAACTCTTCAGCTTTATTAAACTGACTGAATCTAAAGAAGGGCCAAAGGTATGTAAGTTTTCTCCTCAGTTTTGGGACCCAATGAGTCTAACTGCTAGTCCATATTACATGAGCACAATAATCTGTCCCACCATCACTGTTAAGTCCCCCTCTGTTTCTACACCCACCAGCAGGAAGACATATGGTGAAGTACTTTCTTCCACGTGCGTGTTTCCAATACAAAATACAAGATTTATTTTGAAAAGTCAGAAGATGCAAAGAGGGCAACATGATTTAATCCTGAGAATGCCATGGAATTATCTCCTCAGGAGATGTAATATTGCTACAGCAAAACCATATATTCTAATATCTGCAGTATTTATTAATAAAATATTATACTTATGGTGCCAGTAACACTATTAAATTAATTTCTCTTTTTGTGTAACAAGGAGATAGTCTTTTCAGAAAGTTTTTCCAAAAATGTCCTTGAAAAGTACATACTCACTGCAGACAGAAATGCTTACATGTTGCAGCTCGTGGTACAGATAAAAAAAAATTCCATGAAAACTTATTACGTATGTATTGACAAGTTGGATAAGAATGCAAAGACTGATCCAGGAACATGTATCTGCTACTTTTGGCATGGAATTAGCCTGACATTACACCTGCCCTGGCTAGGTGAAAGATTGCCTAGATATGAAAAGGCAGAACAAACACCAACAATGACGCTTTCATCAGAGAGGCTGGAGAACCTTGTGGTGTGAGGGTAGGGCAGATAGAAACGTCTGCTCAAAAGCTCTCCAAGGGCAGCGAATCAAAGCTACTTAAACACCAGATGAGAGAGAGGCAGTGGGAAATCTGCCGTTGCGGGTTTTTTTATATCCTGAATGTCATTGGGGCAGTTGATTTGTCTTATCCCAAAGCTACAGTTACACACCTTCGGAAAAATCTGTTTTCCTTCCTCCTCACCGTGCCCATTATTATTCTCATGATCTGAGTCCATTGCACATTTTTCTTGGTCAGATTTGCCTCTCTACATCAGCTAGGGCTGTAATAACCCTACTGCTTCTTTTCACAGAGGGAAAAAGAATCAAGAAGAAACCTGGACACGCCACATCCAGAAGCAAAGGTTTTATTCTCCAGTGGCAGAATCCTGTGTAAAACAGCTTTCTTCCCACAGAACAGGTGACAAAAACCTGCCCTCTCCTCTCCTTGGCTGACAGCATAGGCAGTCCCGAGTTTCGATGCAAGCACTGACATAACCTCTTGGGTTGTGTGCCAGCTGCCTAATTTTACAAAGTTTAAGAACTTAGCTGGTCTATCTGCTCTCCACAGCCAGCAATAGGAGTAAGGACGCTCTGGAGAGAAGGTTTAGAACAGTCAGTTAGGCTGACTTTCTTCTGGAAGTTCTCCCCCTCACCAGTTCCAGGCTGACTCTGGGAAGATAAGGTACCTCAGCTGAACAGATTAATTCATTTCATGTGAACTGAGGCTTCTGTGCAGTACAGTAAGTGATTTTCCTCAGAGAATAGGATTGCAAAACTAAAGGGCTCTTAGAGTTAACCTTTAACTCAAATGGCTAACCCAGTGCTTTGTCTACTTGAGGGGGCAAGTTCCTACTGTTCCCATCAGAAGAGAAGGACAAGGTGCTTTGGCACAGCCAGATTGTAGGATGCTGGCACTGGGGGACAGTTAAATGGGAGCTCCGGAAGAGGGTGTTCTATTGCTGTCTTTGGGTAGTTCCCATTCAGGCTAGTGCTGCAAAAGAGAAATGAGGAATAAAAGCAGCAAATTTATTTGCAGAGAAGGAATTTTTGCCAGCCAAAAGTCATGTTTATGGTGGTGGCTTTGTAAGGTGGGGAGCAAAAGAAGCACTTGGTTCTAACTGACTGTGGGGAGGGAGAGAGAGAAAGCAGAGGGAGAAAAAGAACAGCCTTATCCTGGCAGGAAAAGAATGGTGAGAAGGAGAGGAAAGAATATTCCCTGTGTACTTTCCCAAGTAGGAACGCCACTGAGGAAGCATCTGATTTAGTTGTCTGAAGATTATTTGCATCCTTGAATCTTTGGCAATAATTTGACATACAAAGTAGTTACTCCTGTATTTACCAGGCAAGAAAAAAACAAAGTACAGCATTTCTTTTGTGAAATTAAGAAGACAACAAGTGATTGAGACCAAATTAGTCACATGGCTTATAACGTTTTTGGTAAATATATATGTGTGCATACGTAATTTTTTAATATTATACTATGAAAATCAGACTGTCATAATTAATTTATATTTAACTAAAGAATCCCTGGTTTCCTGTATAATAAATAAATAAAAATATAGGGCTTTGAGTTTTCATTTCCAAAAAAGTTTAAATGCAAGAGTGGCAATGTTTTATCTTCCCTATGTATCCATAGTTCCTGTGAATTACTGGTATACATTTCAGTGTGATGATGAACCTCTAGAGCTTTTCCTGAAAATTCACTACTTTGAAGAAATGTCACTTCACATTTAGAAAATAAATGTCAGGAAAATACAACTAGCAGAAAGATATCAACTTACAGACCCACTAACCAGACTCAGAACAAGGTAGAAGGGTATCTACTACCAAACCAGCCTCCAAACCTGAGAAGAATTTGAATAGAGGTTACAGTATTTCACAGACAGGACACAACAGAAACAAACAGATTGATAATATATTTTGATCTGGAGGTTGGTCTGTTGTTTTTTGTTTTTTTTTTTAATAATAATAGTAGTAAATTAACAAAGCATTTCATTTCATGTATTCAATTTTTATCCATTAGATTAAAAAAAACCAGCACAACATAAAAGTAATTTAGAGACAATGTCACTGCAGAACAATGGAAAAATTATCCAGCGGAACTGAAGTTTTTTCTTGGTACTGTGTTTGTCCCTGATATCTACAGAATAACTCCAATGGTAAAAAATAAGTCTTGAATTGGACCCATGTCCAGCTCAGAATGAAGGTGAAGAAATCAAGAGTGACTTCAGTTGTGTATGTGAAATGTTTAGTGTCCAATCTGACATTAGCCAGATTAAAAACAAGAATTTTGGTACATCTGGATAGTACAGAAAGAGAGATGGCAACAGCTGCAAAAATTTAAAACATACCATGTATCATAACTTTTTGTCCTGGATTTCTAAACTTTCTGCCTTTAGCCCTGACCTTTCCTTCCTGTGCATACTAGATAAACAGAAAACAAAATTTTTACTGTGAACTCTCTGTGAATCATATTTGTATTTATGAGGCAGTTATCTTAAAGGAATAGTCATTCATCCACTAAAATATTATTTATCAAAAGAGTAATTATTTTCCAGAACTGTAAGGACTACATCATGGGAAGTATTCGTAGCTAACACAGCGGTTTTAATGTACAGTTATTTTCTAATTTCATTGGTTTAGGTGGTAAAATCATTACATTACATCATGTTTTAAAGTCACTCTGGTTTCTTTGAGAAATGTAACTTCTACTCTTTGGGAATAAATTGATATATTGTCGTTTTTTAATTGAAAAAAAAGTTAATGAAATATCATCAGAAATCTGATTGAAGAGAAGATGCGAACAAATGAAAAATTACTGAATTATGAAGTCAAAGTTGCAGTTTTCACAGAGCACTGCTAAGTATAAGTTTGAAGGTAATCTTATTAGGGAAGGCCTTTCTGGTGTCTTATATTATATATAATAAGGTCTACACTTTAGTATGAAGATACAATAGTAATATTTTGCATATTGACAAGACAATTTATTTGTATCTAGTTGCCAAATGCTTGAGATGTCAACACTTTATCAACCTGTTGACAGAGATTGAAGGAATGAGTGGAGTGACAAGCACTGCCTTCCAAAATGCCTGTTTCAGCATTTACCTATTTCACTCGTTAAAAAAAGAGAAAACACCTGCTCTCCTGTTGTAACATGAAAATACATATGTCAATATTCTACCTAAGCAGAAATAATTGTCAGCTTAGCTACGTAATGGTGCCATCCATATTGCAATAAAAGTAGGAACTTAGAAAAAATACCCACATTTTTCTAAGGTTACATTCCTGAAGTGTATACTTCCCATTAAATATGCTGTGTGTTATTTCCTGCAAAAGCAGTTTCCCCCAAATACTATGCAGCATTCTTCCTTATATTTAATACAAGAATATGTTACAATGGTTGTGGATGGATGACAGTGTATGCTCACCCATGCAGCAGGAGTTGTATGGTCAAATGGAAAAACCTGGTATGAATCATAAAAGAATCTTTTATGGAGGTCACTGTCTGTGGCTCACAACTAGGCTCACTTCCTAGAAAACTAAATTCAGGGAAATTCAATGTAAATATCATCACTCGGTTCTATTTCCAATTTTTATTAAATACATTTCCTTAAAAAAACAAAAGAAGCAATCAAATTAATAACTTCAGTGACAATATTTAAATATGTCTTATGAGAGGTGAAGTGTTTCAATCTGGAAGTCCGATCTCCTTGTTAGTGTCAGTATTATTTACCTTTTTTTCCCTTCCATGTTCCAAACTGTAAAATGATGTTTAATGAGGGATTTCTTAGAGCAATCCACCTCTGTCTGATATGTCTCTTAAACAAACTGCTTGACCTTAGTGGACCTCAGCAAGTTGAATGCTAAATTCATTCTTCAGTGCCTTGCTGAATAGCACAGGAGAGAAACACGTGCTTATATAATTTGCTAAGTTGGGTGTCTAGCTATATATATAATTCAGCTATTCAACTGAATATTTGTTTTAATACTGTATAAATCATTAAGAATTTCTTTAAATTCAGTAGCCTAGAGCAGTACTGAAAACTGTAACCTGGGATCAGACACCTTTCACCCTGCTAAAGCTCAAGCTCTATTACTGACAAAGGCCAAGAGGAAAGACAGAACAAGACAAGGAATATAAAACAGAATACTAGCAGTAGCTTGAGGGATTCAAAATTTCACACGTAAATGAGACAAGACAGTGGCAGAATGGAGGCAAATCCTTGTCTAAGGTGTGTCTTTGCTGTGGAAGGTAGCTGGTCACACAAGGAACAAAGTTTGTCCCTGCAGGGCCAAACAGAAGCACAACAGTAATGAAGAATCAGTTATCATTTCCACAGAACAGAAAAAAAACCCAGAAAAACAAAAAAAAACAGAACAAAAATATTCTTTGAAGAGATCATATGGTAAAGGGATAGGAAGAAAAACTGCTGCTTGCTGACAGAGTAAAGAGATAAGAAGGAGCACTGCCAAAAGACAAAATCGGTTATTTTTGCATTTTGATGTTCTAGTTGAGAATGACAACCAGATCTCAAAAGCAGAGAATGTGCAGAGACAGCTGCAGGACAGTATTTCTACAACATTTTCTTCCAGTCCATCCTGAATATTAAGGAGTGCCTAGGACATTAATTCCCTTTGACATAAATGGGTGATGACAATAGACTGCAGTGTGTGGGGGTGATGTTTGCCGTATGTTTTTTGACACAGTTGAAGAAGTTATTTTGAAACTGGATAAAACAGATTTTACAATATGACATGTGGGACAGGAATGAGCTATACTTACAGCAGAAGTTCTCTCTCTTGGTCTGAATGAGCTGCCTACAGGATATTTTGAAAATATGAACCAGTTAATCGATCAAAGGAGCAGCAAGTCAGTGTCTGTTTCAATGGTGTTTAGGTACCTTTCATCAAGGGGGAAGCAAATGATAAAAGAAGATTCTCTTTTGAACGTTTCTACCAGAATTTGCATCAGATTTTGTGCTGCTGGTTTAGTTTCCTAGCATTTATAAAGGTACCTGATGTCCACTTTTTCCACCAGACGCCTCTGAATAGGGGTGTTTTCCTAGCACTTCGTGAAGTAAGTTAATGCAAACATTATCTGGAAATCCAGTCCCTAAAGGGACCAGTGCCAGATGCAAGCATGAGGAAATTCAGATAGCAACTTATACACTGATTTTGAGAAGAAATTCTGCCTAATCCTTGCTAAGAGTTCACATTGACAGAAACAGATGAAGAGCTTCAATACTTTCCTCCGCCTGAAAACTGCTGATATTTTATTGGTCATTTGAATGGCTAGTCCTTTCTTCCCACCTACCTACGTCTGTGGTATCTGCATCAGCAAGTTTATTATGCTGCACATCATTGTTTTTAAACTTCATTGATAGTTCCATTATAGTTGGAAGATTGACTGTAGCTCCACTTTCCCTCTCCCAGTGCCTTACAGCATTTTGCACACACATACTAAGCTCCTTCCTATTTGACCCCTCATAAGAACCCCAGCCTTTTTCAGTCTCTCATTTTTCCACTTCTAAGCACTTTTATTTCTGTTTTCTAGAAAACTGGAAATTTTGTCTATTGTTATTTTTTAATGCAGACTAATCAATCAGAACTGTCTGTTTGATTTCAAATGGAGATGAGTGACTGACCGAATATTATTGTAACAATTTCAGAGAATCATAAAATAACAGAATCATAGAATGGCTTCAGTAGGAAGGGACCTTTAGGATCATCTCATTCCACCCCCTGCCGTGGGCAGGGACACATTCAACTATCCCAGGCTGTTGCAAGCTCTGTCCAACCTGGCCTTCCATGGATGGGCCAGCCACAGCTTCTCTGGGCAACCTGTGCCAGGGCCTCTCCACCCTCACAGGTTTCATCCCTTTTTCACCTTTTGGCACCACGATGGGGTTTTCATCTTTTTTTTTTTTTTTTCTTTGAAACAATCATGTTTACCTAGAAGTGTCAGACACATGTTAGCTACATTCTATCATTTTCAATGACTTTTCATAAACATTAAATTTCCTGAGCATTCCCAGGAACCATTCATTCAGGTCACCCTGAACTTATCCTAGGGAAAGTGTTCAAAAACATTTTTAATGATAAGAAAAAACCCGTTTGGATTCTAGCCCTATATAAAGACATGGGACTACTTTATTATGTTTTTTTTCTAACAAAACCTTGGTGTAATGATTTTCAGAGATTAATGATAAACTCTTTGAACGGATGCAGGTGAGTCACTATCTGAGCATTTAAAGGCTTCAATAGCACAATACCCCAAGGAAAAAGAACACTTGACCAAAATACTTTGCATTGTTCAGGAATACAATATACAGCAACTTATCCTGCCAACATATCTTTGAAAGTTACACAAAGGACCTACAACTAGTATCTGTAATGCAATCTGTATTTCTTAGCCTGAAAGCAAGGGGAAAACAAGTGCATTGCTACAAACCTGCTTTTTCAGCTTCCACTACTTATAAGATTAGAATGGATTTGACTGCCTTCAGTATTAGCAATTTCCCCAATGAATCTGTGGGTGGAACAAAAATGTGGAAATGAAAACTGAGAGGGTATTGTGTGTTCAAAATAATCCACCTCCACTCTCACACAGTAGAGTCGATTCGGGCTGTTATCTTTCTATGCCTCAGTTTTCCCATCTGTAAAATGGTTCAAGTCAGAATATGCTCTCTTACCACTGTATCTTCTTGCACCTTAGTTCCTTTGTGCTCCCACACTAATTTCCTGTTCTGAAGATGAAAGGAGAGAATAGTTATTAAAACTGCTTATGAACAAGCTGCCTTGATTCGTTCCCAGTGGCTGCACTCCAAAGGCTAGACATGTGATGGGACACAAGTGCCCTGTGCAGTCATCCTTAGGGATGTGGTAAAGGGTCATCTTCCCTGCCTGATTTCCAAGGATCCCATCCTCTGATGCCAAATATATACCATAAGAATCACAATTACATACCATACTTCCCCAAGGATTTGAATATGAATTAATGGTAAGAAGTAAGATACTACATTGGTGACATATGATAGAAGTAACGCAATCCTTCTTTCCCATAATCTAAACTCCCTGAATGTGTAAACTCTACTAACTCATACATGAACATGAAAAAATGTCTAAAATGACTGGATAAACAACCCCTGATGATGATGGCATATGGGACACATTTTGCTTGTCATATCAGAGGAGGGTATAAAGATTTCCATTCAAACAATTGCACTTTTCCCTCCAGCCTGAACCACTTGGTTTTAAGCTGTAACAATGCAGGACAAAAACTAGGAGTTTTCTAAACACTGAATTAAGTAGGCAAAGTGAAAAAAAACTTCAAAGAATAAAAAACAAACCCAAAAAGTTGACTGTAGCCTAAATTATAGGTAACTTCCACTCAATTTTGATTAGTGTTTTTAGCACATGGAGAAATAAAAAATATTAATGGACTGACTGTCATAGTACAAGAAGAATTAAAATAAAAGGACTGAAAATGAATTGTATGAGTAGAATGTGGTTGGCTGGCTTGAGCTTCTGGAAGTATAGGTATCTGTGGACATTGGTGGGCTGCTGGCCAACCTGCCTCCTTTGGCTTCTTTACAAAATGGGTATTTGCTCCAAAGGACATGCATTTCAGAAGATAATGAATGGGATACAAAGACGTAGAAGCTGTTTTATCTTCCAGAAACATAATTAAATAACCAAACAAAAAACGCACAACCAACCAACCAAAAAAAAGCAAAAAAACCACCTTTGAAAAAGTAAAAATGAGAAACAGCAATCTTTCAGCTACATCCCTGAAGGGTAAAGCAGTTCCTCATCTCTGTGTTCTGTCTCATGACTACATACAGACTACAATCTCCAGAAGCTTTATGTTTGAGACAACTTCTTACCTGTAGTTCTAGAGAGCAAAGAGATGACCTGATGGAGGAAATGAATAATGCAAAATGGACTTTGCTCACACAGGGGTGTCAGAAAGAAACTATCAGAACAGGTTCCTAGCTCACAGAGAAATGAAATG
Source organism: Daphoenositta chrysoptera (assembly GCA_013397915.1). Lineage (NCBI taxonomy): Eukaryota > Metazoa > Chordata > Aves > Passeriformes > Daphoenositta > Daphoenositta chrysoptera. The sequence goes on along the minus strand of VZRO01001162.1, from coordinate 176,237 downwards.
GGATGATCTCTGCTGAGATAGACTGTATGAGCTCTTTCCTGAGCGGCTCAGCTGCTTGTTTTGGAATAAAAATTAGTCCTCTGGAGTCTGGACTGAAGTTACTGTGTGTTCAGACTGCCCGTTTTACATTTCAGCAGCACTTCAGTGATAGCCTACAGCTTCATCTGCAATAAAATTCCTTAGAGACTGAGACATGTAGAAATTACTAAAACTAGAAACAACCAAAAAAAAAAAAATCACAGAGTACGATTTTGCTTTGAAGATAGACTGCACAAAAGACCTGTTTGTTGGCTTATTTCCAGACTTGTTGCAATAAATTCACCTATATTCTCAAATCACTCTTGATGTATCTGCCTATAACCACAGCACTTTCAAATAATGAATTCCATCTCCCTTTGAATAATTTCTTCTTCCTAACGCATGTATGTACACACTGCAATTTTCAACTGCTGGGCAAAAAGAGGAATGAGTCAGACAATAAGTGCTCTGAATGATATGTGATAATTGAAGTTCGTAATTATAAGGTCTGTCTTTGCATTTAATCTCACTGTGTCACATGCACACCTTGGCAGTGGTTTCTAGAGCCTGTGGGGCTTTGCTGGTCTCAACCGGACTGTTATGGGCACAGGATGAAAGGCAGTCTCTTGGGTACCAAGACAACCAGAACTTTAAGGATAAACCAGTACCCTAAAACTAGACACGGGAACTCACACTCAGGGCAGGGAGCAGGTGCTAAATATCCTTCCTCCAGCTACCAAAACAGCACAGTGTCTTGCAAAAACTTGTATTTCTAGATGGACGTGAGATGTACCGTGCACCTCACTCCTAAGCAAACACTTTGGTGACAGAGTATTAAAACAGGAGCCCTTTGAAGAAGCTATCCAAAACATATCTTTCATGTCAGTCTTCAGAGAATGTTAAAAACACTAATATTTTAGGACTTTAGTGTAATTATGGCAGCGGTCTCGCTACGACCAGGTCCATAAAAACAAGGACAGTGAAATACTGAAGACACACACAGACACATCTAAGGCATGATCGGAGCAAGAAAGGCCCTCTGGAAGAGATTTTCCAGCACCACATCCGGCTGCCAGCAAACGGATTTAACTTCTAAGTGTCTTAATCATAGGATTTATCTGGCAGCCTTTCAAAAGTGTTGCTGCAATTACCTTTTTTCTTGTAAGCTAGGATTAGCGTTATACAAATACAGGTAAGTTACCACATGACAATACCGTATTTGTTAGGACTTCATCCAGGTTTCTTGGAAAAGAAAGACAGTATTACTTAAACACTGATTTGGATGAACACCTGTAAATATTATAAAGGACACAATAAACAGCCCAGTAGGAGAATACAAATGCTAACTCTGCCTCTATTCTCTAAGGACCAGGAAGGAAAAAAAGAAGGAAAGAAAGAATAAAGGAAGTGAAGAAAGAAAAAAGCAGAACGAAGAATCAGGCTGTGTGTGAGCTGTGGAAATGGGGGACAAGACACACAAACAACATTTTTAGATCCTAATGATGAATGCATCAAGGGGTAACTAGGTAGATGACATCCAAGTGGGCAAATAACCCTCATGGTTCAAGCAGCACATGCACAGAACCTGCTCTAAAATTTTAGCACTGAAGAACTGCATTGAAACGGTGATAGTAGCTTAGTCTGCAGGACCAAAAAGCATGCAAAGTCCCAAAATCCACCTAAGCTCACCAAAAATATAAATCCAACAAAATGAGGAAACTGATCACAGACAAAGCTCATGAGGAGATTAAAAGGAGTTAGATTCTTAAGGGTGTCAATTACTGAAAAAAATAATTATGAAGAGATGACAAATTTGTATCACCAATGAAGAATGTCTTGACAAAGGCTGAGAGGAAGCTGGCACAACCAAACAACAGGAATAAGGCAAGTTACTAGAGAAAACCTTTTCCTTGCAAAAGCTTAAGTATCAAAATGTATTAAAACCAAATCAAAACAGATCATAAGCAGGAAATTACTGCCCCAATAGAACATGCAGAAAAAAAATTAAATTAGCACATATATCTGGAACAGCAAGCCTGTCAAGAACCTAAGACCAGTGGATGATGATGATGAATATGATGATGATATAAAGAGACCTCAGAGAAGAAAAAGCCCTATCAGGTAGGCAAAATAAGTTCTTGTCACCTGCCTGCACTTTGGAAGAGGAAGACTTAAAATTAGAGTTCTTCTGCTTAGAAAAGAGGCAAACAGGAGTGAGATCTAGTCTAAATGACCAGAATACTCATAATGGTATAAAATGTTTGCATTTTCCAATGTTTCATGTTAGTTATCAAATGAGCCCTATGAAGTATTTGGTGAAGCTGGCAAACGGCAAGTTCAAAGTAGAAAAAAGGAGGCAGTTTGTCAAAGGCTACTGAAACCCTGCACAGCTCCTCTCTCCTCACTTTCTAAAGAAAAAAAAAGAAAAAAACAGTTGCTAATGTTCTGTGGTAAACAATCTTGGCCAGCACAGGGGTAATTTATTGCTTGCTTTTATTTAATGTGTTATGCTTTTCTCTTCACCAATGATACCCAAAATCTACTCTGGTGATATTTTAAGTAGTGGTATGTCAGAAACCATTTAATTATGAGCTTAAAGTGAATATTCTTTTTTTTTTTTTCCCTCAAAGTATATTTCTTAGTATCAATCACATTTTAATTGGCAGTGAACGGGAATTTGTTCTCCCTTTATTCTCCCATACAATTACAGAATCTCTCACCCTTCTCATGGGTTACATGAAGTCCCAGAACCTTGATGAAGACTTGGTTCATTTTCCTCTTACTGTTGTTGCCAGCTTCTCATACAGTGGTATCTCCTCTTCTCTTTGGTCCTTTTAATTCTGAGAGCTGTGCATTTTCCTCATCAATCTTCTTCTTGGGTCTTCCATTCCCTTCGTTCTTGGGGGCTGTGGTGGTATCCTCAACTTTTTGTTTTCTTCAAAGCCAGTATTTAGCACTATCTCACATTCATAGAACCATGGAATCACAGAATGATAAGGAGCTGGAAATGACACCAGGCTGTGGGCCTTGCAGACATAGGCAACACACATATGTGTGTTGAAAAGTGTCCTTTAAAATCGCAGTATCATCCCATCATCATCAACTGTATAACATCCATGAGGTTTCACAAGCTGCTTCCCTCCTCTGTTTTCACTTATTTATACAGGGAACTGACAGAAATTGCCATTTTCAAATCTAAACTGTTTCCAAACACCTTATCAAATGATGTTCTATGCAGATGTTGATCAAGAACTGTTTATGTCTGCTTATGAAATATGTACGGTGGATTTTCTTCACATATCATCTGTTGTTTGGGTTCTGTTTACTTTCAGTTCTGAACAAAAATCTTTTGGTTTTACTCATTCTCTTCATCAGCCGCTGCTTTTCCAGTCCCTGCACCCTGACAGAAGTAAAAACTTCACCATAGCCTAATCTTTTATTTTCCAGTTTGCACACAGATTTTATTTTCTTTACACTCTGAAAATTTGCCAAATTTTAAAAATATTTTACCTTTTTTTCTTTTTTTATGTGTGAGTCCATCAAAGGATGTCTCAAACTATTTAGAAGTATATGATTTTTACTGTTTTATTAGATCAGTGTTTAAACAAGAAAGGATTGGTGTACCTGGCACCCAATGTGCAGCCTCTGTGAAGAGGTTCCCTGGAGAACATCTCCTGCAGTCGCTGCTTCGGGAAGTTGGGGCCTCGGTTCAGCCATTTCCCCAAGGAGAAGCTCACGTTCTAGTGGGATCTGAGGGGCGATGGGTAGCTTTCTGAAGAAGTCCGTCGAACGGCAGTGGACCACCCCAAGAGTTTTTGATGACCCTTCGGCCAGATGGTGTTGTGGTAAGTTGCGACAGGGGAATTGGGGAGGACCCCGGCCCTACAGGGGGGTCATACCCTGGGTCGTTGGGTCACCCTTTTATTTTAATGTCAATCTTTTCCTCTTGGGTGTTGGGTGGAGTGCTGGGCAGTGGGTGGCGGTAAATCCTGCCCCAACAGGGTTGAGGGTAGGCAGTAGTAAATCCCACCTCAGCAGAGGGAGATTTTTATCCAAGTTGCGGGTGCCCTTGAAGCAGGAAATTTTAAGTTTTTTAAAGGTCTTTTAAAATCTTCTGTTTGTTAAATTTTTAAGTTCCTCCCCAATGGAAGTGATGAATACAGTTATGCTGCGAATGGGGAATGTATAACGGTTATGTCGAGGAGATTTTGGGAAAAGGCTGGGTGGAGGTTACTAGTTCTAGGGGAATGTTTTGGTGGGAAAATATTTTTCTTTTACTTTTAATTATTTTAAATTATGTTTAACAACTTAGGGAATATGTTGGGACCCCTACTCCTTCCCCGTCTCCCTCTCCCCGTGTCCCTCAACCCTTTCTCCTGCCTCAGGGGAGATTGGGAGGTACAAACCGCCCACAGGCACAGGGTTGCTGTCATCTCCCTGGTCCTCCTCAGTCTCCTCTCTCCCCTTCCCGTGGCGGCACTGGCCATGCTGTCTCGGGCTCTTTCCTAACCCTCCTTCCTATGCCCACTTACCAGTTGTGCTGGTTGCACCCCTCATGGTTACCCCCAAAGATGGTGCCGGCCACGTGGCAGGCCACGCCATCTTGTCTTCTTTTCATCCAAGTTTTCTCACCCTTATCCCTATGCCACAAAATGGCGCTGCCCACGTGACGGCAACTCCCCATTCCTGCGTCCCTCACCCCCTTTGTTGTGGGTGTGTCCACATCAGGACCTTCCCCCAACACTGGGAATCCCCTTCCTGCCGCGGACCCCGCCTCCCCTTCTGGTGTCCCCACCCCTTCCTTCAGCAACTCCGCCCATGGCGGCCAGCACACTTCCGGCTCCCGCACCACTGGGGCTGGAAGTGGACTGGGTGGCCACCGGGAGGACGCTATCTTAACAACCCTGACGAAGGAGAAAGACGTGAGAATGCGGTGAGACTACAAAAACAACTATGAAACCTGAACCAGTGCCAATCTCCAGCTTCAACATCAGCCTACCGCCTTCGTCTTTTAAGTTCAATTATTACGTTTATTGTTCAATTTCTTTTTAAATTGTATTTTGTATGTTTTAAATTGCTTATTACTTTCATGGTGACTGTATTTAAGTTCCCCCCCCACCACAGAAGAACGAGTCATGTTACTGTTCTAAATTATTTAGCTATGTTAAAGATTGCCCAATATTTATTTGTACAGGTCTAAATGCTTTGCATGTTCATTTTTATGGTCCTTAGAAAAAGCCCTTCCGCTTTTATTTAGTAAAGAAGGGGGAGATGTGGGGACCTGTGTGATAGCCTGTGGCCCAACCAGTGGCCTGCAGGGCCAAGGATTAAAAGCTACGATCTGCCCCTGATGGTGATATCTTTCTTAGGGTGAGCGGATTGGCTTGTCCCAGGATCCTTTGTTCTTTCATCATTATGTTTTCACCCTTCGTTGCTGCCATTGGTTTTGTATCTCTCCTCCCCTTTTCTACCCCATATGTTTCCCCTTCCAGATTGTTCTCCCTTCCCTGCTCTCCCATTGCTCCCTGTTCTTGGCCACTCCTTCGGGTTGTCCCTGTTGGCCTCTGCACCTCAACCCCGCCCATGCACCACCCCTGTGCCCTGAGACCATTGGCCCTCGTGCTCTCTCCGCCCTCCTCGTCCCCATACAAAACCCCACGACCCTGGTGAGTCCTTGTCTTCCCCTCTGGGAACCTTCATGCCATGTAAATAAAGTTCTTCTGTGGAACCCCATGCGGAGCCCCTCCTTCAGCTCCTTTATCGCTGCCGTGATGCAAGGCTGGCAGCTACCCGGGACATGAGCGTGCCATGCGGGCCGACGCTCTCTGGGAGGGTTGAGGCTTGCCACACCACTGCAAACAAAATGCACCGCAACGTGTACCCACCTTTTTAACCTACCAAGGCATCTTCAACATTTTTAGGCATGTACGCATGCCTGGAATTGAAAATCTTCCTCCTCTAATTGTTACAGAAAAGTAAGCTTTGTTTTATAGCCCCAGTCATTTTCTGTTGTATGACATCACCAGGTTTGTTGCTAATTGAAATAAAACGGTAGACATGTGGTGAGCTAGAAAATTGATGTTGGCACTCAGAGTGCTAGGCAGAGGGGGAAAATACAGAAAACTGCACATCAAGAAGTATCAACTAAAATGGTACTGAAGTATAGAGGTGGCATTGCTCAAGAGGTCTGACTGAAGGTAATGTTTGCTTGAGATTTTTAGCACCCTAAATAAAGTGAAACTATTTTGGAGATATAGCCCACCTCTTGTGATATTCTGTGAGCTGCAACCTTCAAGTATAAAGAAAACAGAAATATACAACGAAAAATCATTGGTGAGTCGCTATTTAAATTCTGAGTGTAGAAGCTGAAGTATTTTACTCCCATCTGAGGTTTCTTTTCACAGCCTCAGAGCCAACTTCGTAAGCTTTAATGGATCATCCAGGCACTTATGTTCCAGTAAGAGCAGGGAGGCAGAACGACTCCACTTTTCAAATTAAAGAACTGTGTATGCTTCTGGAGAAAGAATAAACTTTAAGAGAACAGGGACAAAAAGCTACAGCAGAGGAGCCAGAAAAAGGCATTACAAAAAGACATTAGATCTATTATGCAAGTGGTTTTTACACTTGGCAGAAATCCAGAGGCTGGAAAGTAAAAAAGGGGGATCCAGGGGGTGAGCGTGAAGAGGTCCAGGTGGTGTGAGGGGTTCAGGGGGTGTCCAAGGAACCAGGGGGTGTGTGAAGGAGCCCACGGGGTGTGAGGGGTTCAGGGGGTGTGTGAGGAACCAGGGAATGTGTGAGCAGTTCCAGGGGCAGTGAGGATGATGGGGGCACTGGAGCATCTTTCATGAGGACAGGCTGAGGGAGCTGAGCCTGTTCAGCCTCGAGAAGAGGCAGCTGAGAACGAACATCATTCACGTGTACAAATATGGAGAGGGGGTGTGCCAGGAAGATGGAGCAGGGCTCTGTTTGGTGATGGTCAATCACTAGGGCGAGAGAAACGGCTGGAACTCATTCACCTGAGCATGAAGAACTTCTTCCCTGTGCAATGACCGAGCACAGGAACAGATTTTCCAGGGAGGGTGTGGGGTCTCTGTCTCTGGAGATACTCCAGAGCCGTCTGGACAAAATCCGGTGCCATGTGCTTTGGGATGACCCTGCCCGAGCACAGAGATCGGACCAGATGACCCAGTGTGGTCCCTTCCAACCTGACCCAGTGTGTGATCCTGTGGGGTGGTGAGGGACTGGGGCGTGTGAGGGGGTTTGTGGGGTGTGTGAGGAACCGCGGGTGTGTGAGCGGATCTGGAGCTGTGTGTGAGGGACAGGGGTGATGTGAGGGGATCTAGAGGTATATGAGGGGTCCGACGGTCTGTGTGAAGGACCAAAGCATGTGAGAACTCTGTGTGTGTGTGTGTGAGGGGAACTGGGGGTGTTTGTGAGGGGCCCAGGGAGAGTATGAGAGGTCTGGGTGTGTGTATGTAATGGATCGAGGGATTTCTGAGGGGATCTGGGGGTGTGTGTGAGAAGTCCGGCGATGTATGAGGGACCGGGGAGTACCTGAGGGGATCTGGGGTTGTGTATGGGAGGTCTGGGGGTGTGTGCGAAGGCTCCGGGGGTATCTGAGGGGATCTGCGGGGACTATAGGGGGCCGGGGGCGTGTGAGA
>VZRO01001162.1:130226-168445 GCA_013397915.1 Daphoenositta chrysoptera | reverse complement strand
TTTTTCCCCCCCGCATCCCTCCAGCCGCGCCAGCCGGGGAAGCGACCGCGCTCCTGCTTGGGCAGAGCGGGATCGGGCAGAGGGACCGGAGGCGCCGTCACCGTCACCTGGCGCTGCGGCGGGGGCGGGGCGCGGCGCTGTGTCTGCGGCAGCCTCGGGGCGCTGCTCGGCCGCTTAAAGCAGCGGAGCCGCCGGCCGGGAGGGGCGTTCGGAGCAGTGGCGGCCGCAAAGCGAGGGGAAGGCATGGAAAGCAAGGAGCTGGCGGCGGGGTCCGCGGGGGATGAGGGCTCCAAGGATGCGCTGGGCAAGCCGATGGGTCCCACGCCGAGCCAGAGCCGCTTCCAGGTGGACCTGGTGGCCGAGGGGCCCCGCAAGTCGTGCGGGGACCTTGGCGTGGCGGGTAAGGGAGGCGAGGAAGCCAAGGGCAGGTTTCGGGTGAACTTCGTGGACCCGTCGGCCGGCGGCGAGAGCCCCGGCGAGCCCGGGGGAGGCAGCTCGGAAGGCGGCAATGTGAGCGGTGTCCAGAACGGCGGCGACACGGTGATGAGCGAGGGCAGCCTGCACTCCGGCGGGCACCACCACTACTACTATGACACCCATACCAACACCTACTACCTGCGCACCTTCGGCCACAACACCATGGACGCTGTGCCCCGCATCGACCACTACCGGCAGACGGCCGCTGACCTGGGCGAGAAGCTGCTCCGGCCCAGCCTGGCCGAGCTGCACGATGAGCTGGACAAGGTGAGAGCGGCCCCCGGGCTCCCCCGGCGCCGGGGGTGCGGCGGCTTCTCGGAGCGTGTCGGCAGAAAAGCTTAAAAAAAAAAAAAAAAGAAAAGCTAAAAGCTCGCCGAGCCTCGAGGAGGCGCAAACAGCGTGGGTGCATAGCTTGCCTCTCAGTTCTATTATTTTTTTTTGTCTTCGTGACGCAGTGATATCCATCCCCCCCCCACACACACGTGCTTTTGGGAGATGGTCCCCCAGTGCGAGAGGTATTTAGAGCCGTAGGTCTGTCTTTCCCGTCACCGATCGGGGATCTATTACAGGTTTTCCACTTCAAATCGCCTCTGGCAGGTGGGGTATTATTAATTAGGGGGCTTGCCATAGGAATTAGTCTGGGAAGGGGAGTGAAAATGTTTGGAAGAGACACTAAAAAAAGTAAATAAATGAGGATGCGGTTGCTTTGGTGGCGGGCGGAGGTTTGTCTCTGCGGCGCCGAGCCAGAGCCCGCTGGATCCAATGGGATCTGGATCGGATGCTGCTGGATCTGCACAGGCACAGAACCTGAGCAAGCCTTTCCAGGGCTGCTCGGTGGCCCCTGCGCCGCGGTCAAGGCTTGAAAATTTTTGGAGCTGTGCTCTCAAGCTTTTTCTATTTTGGACTACGAGTCCGTATGTTATTTGAGACGAGTTGACAGTGAGAGCCTTCTTTGCATTGCAGGCTCTCTTGGCTAAAAGACTAGCTTTAGCTGACCGTAGAATTAATTTCATGGATTATTTTTTTTTTTAGACTATCATCACTAAATCAACGCTAGATAGATTAGGCTGTTACAGTGCTGTTTTCTCAGAGTTTCAAAATTTGTGTATGGATGTGCTCAGAAGCCTATGTTCTAAGTAGGGTCTTCCTGCTGGATTTAGGGAAATAAACACATGGGCCACGTTCCAATGAAGTGAAGAATGTTCCGTTTCCAGAACTTCTTTTTCATCCCACCTTTCGCTCCTTATAGGTAGAGTTCCATGAGAAAATGTATATTCTTTCAGATTTACTTGTTCCGCACCGTTATTAAGCTGCTCAGTGCATCAGCACTGGCGTGTGGGGTTTGGGATTTTTTTGGGGTGGCGGTGGTGATTGTTTAGGTGTATTTTTTTAAAGTGACTCTGGCATTGTTCCAGTAGAAATAACTGGTTGGTGTAGCATAAAGATACTTGTTCGTGACATCTGAGATTAGATCTCAAATTTTAATTACTAATCATAACTGCAAATTACTCCTGCCTTCCAGGTCCCCTTCTGATGGAGCTAAAGGATGATCTGTAGTCTGACTCTTTAGTTAGTATGAAATTGAAATTGGCAGTTACTGCCTTGTGCTTGGGTTTAGGTAAACTATAAATAAAACATATACATGTGTGCTTGTAGTATATGTGAAACCACGTTGATTTTCTGTCCTCCTGCCCCCTCAAATTTCTGCCTCCTGGTCCATGATCGGATGACCAGCTGTTGGATACTCACTTTGTAAGCAGAACATTGCTCGAATTTCTGAGGTTGGCAAACAGCTTTTTCAGTATGTTAATGTTGTAGCAGTCTGGAAAGCTTTTTGACACCATTAAGGTATTTCAGTGCAGAATATAACATATTCAAGATATTTCAGTGCAGAATATAACATATTCTGGAACTATAATTTCTAAAATTGTAATTTCTTTATTAAGAAATTAATGGCAAGCAATTTCTTTGTAGTCTGTGGCATAGAGGAGCGCTACGCAACCTAATTACAGGATCATTATTAAAACAGTTTCATTGTGAGCATTAATTAAATTACTGATTTCTTAAGTGTCATTAATTTGTTCTGCAGTGTGGATAGATGTGTATGTGAAGATACTTCCTTTTTTTTAAGTCATGTCCTGTCTCCTTGGGCCCCTCCTCCCGTAAAATAAATATTGGCGATGGAATGTGGAATTTTGGTTGCATTTGATACTAAGTGTTAATTTTAAAAAAGGTCACGGTAGAAACCTCAGAAATTTTGGTTGAAGTTCAATGGAGTAACTCAAGTGTTCTGTTGCAGGATGTTTAATGTTCAAAGCAGCTAAGTGTTAGCAACTGCTCAGGCTTATGTGAAGAAGGGAAGCCATTATTTTTGCTTCCAACTTAGCGAAAACACTTCCCAAGATAAAGCTGTGAACAGAAAAGCTTTTAATAAGGGTGTGTCTTACATACTAATAGCATCAGATACCTACATTCCTCACAATCTCAGGAGTATGAAATACATCCCATTTGTGATCATGTACTTGGTTGATGAACACAGAGTACTGATAACTTTTAAATCGAGATGGTACTGTACTTTTATGTGGAAGACGTTCTCAAAGCTGTTGTGCTTCTTTTCACTGTTTTCAGGGGGCTTACTTTCTCCATTCTCGAAGTGACTTCAGCTCCTGCTCACTAGCAGGTCTCTACTGTTGAATAGTGCTGTGCATTTGGGAAGGTATTTTACTGACTTCTGGTAGATTTACGAATGAACCTTGCTCTTTAGTTGTGGATTTTGTGCCAATTTATCAGGTACAGCACGTCTGTGCAAGGCAGCTGGTACAAACATCCTAGTGCTCTTACATAAAGTTTGCACTGTGTGAATACCTGTTGTTGTGCCTCTGCTCTTGACCCACTGCATCAAGATTGGCAGCTACTTTGTGCAAAGAATGATCCAAAACTGTTTACCAGCAGTGTGGTTCACTGCTTTAAATGCAGCTGTTTTATCTGGCAGTTAGAGTTCGTGCTAGTCTGTTCGCTTTTAATAGGTAGGTAAATGTGAGGCAGTGTTGGAGCATTGTTGGTGCTAGTGCCAGTTACAGAACAGAATTTTTTTTTCCTTAATCTTTTTTTAGAAGCTTCATCTGTCTAACACGTCTACTGATTCTGTTCTCACAGAAAAGCAGTGTTGGAAGAAGAGTGACTGTTTGAGGAAGACACACACACATGTACTGGAGGGGTCCCATTTCGCAAGGGTTTGTCCTGCAGTTCTGGTGGGATTAGGTATTTCTGTGGTCATTCCAGCAGCGGCTTTTCTCATAGGAAAGGGATTGTTCTTGAAAGTGGCTGTGAACACACAGCTGGGTGATGCTGCAGTACTCTGAAGTGGATGAATTGCATAGTATTGGTCTTGGTTGATCATATGAAATTCCAAGTGAGGGGTCTTGTCTTACTATGTCATTGGCTGTAGGTAGCTAAGGTGGTCAATCTGTTCCTTACCCAGTTGGTATGTATTAATTTTTCTCTGCTTTAGGGAGATGAGAGAGAGAATTTGGTGATCCTGTTGCAGTTGCTATCTTGTAGATAAAGGGAATGTGTTGCAGGAGCTGTGGTTTCCAGAGATGTTGAGGTGAGAGGATATTTACTAGAAAAAAAGCGGGAGGGAAGTCAGCATACCATGACATGCAGGTTTTTGTTTTAGTGGTGTCCCCTGCCCTCTTGAGGGGATCTGTCTTCAGAAAATGGGGAGATTAAAAGTGTTCTTGCTTTTCTTAATTTTTTTCTCCTGTCTTACAGTTTAGGAATATCTGTTTTGCCTGGGTCAGCTACATCTGTACATAAAGATACAGCCTGTGGGAGATACTGCACATGCCTTTGTGCTCCTCAGTTTATCAATTACCATGTCATAATATCACAGACTTTATGGTTCTCAAGTGTATACCCTTAAAATATTCAGACCTGCACAGCGTATTCCACTGGAAAAAATTGGGGTTATTGTGTATAGCACTGAGTTAACTGGGGAGCTTTTTTTTTCCTTTAAGACTAGATCTCACTGTATACGAGTGGTTCTAACTTGATCTTTGTGCAGTCCCTCAGAGCTGTGGTGAGTGGATGTGGTGCGAACCAAGCCCTCTACTGGCAGTTCTGCTCTGTTGTTTGTTAAATGCTCACCGGGAACACTGACAGGGTAAGGTAATGATGTCAGAGGAAGATCCTTACACCACCTCCACCCCCCAGGTCAAAATATAAATCAAAACAAAAAGAAATCCCAAGGTATTTTAAAAACACAAGTGTGCTTTGCTTCCTCCCACACAAGAATCTGTGCACCTGTCATTTGGAGACAGGTATAAGAAAAAAGGCATTGCTGGTAGTCCTGATATAAATTGAGGGGCTTTTTTTGTTTATTTTCACTCAAGTTGGATGACCATAATTGTTTTCAATTGTCTTTCTGGCTTTGTTAAGTATTTTCTCGAACATTGCCGTTTTTCCTCTTACCTGATGACTTCAAATGTTTAACATAAGCACAGTGAAAAGGTTTGTTCATGGCACTGCTTTCTAACGAGAATGTATTCTGTCTTGAGAATGTTAAACAACTGCTGCACCTCTAATGTTTGTTTTTATTTTCTTTCAGTTCGTGGTTTATGTCCGCTTAGCCTGTAACGAAAGCAGAACTCAGCTAAAGATGCATGAAAGGCTGAAAGATTGTAGGGTATCAAGTTAGCTGACCCTGTTACATAAAGTCTGTCTTCAAAAGCTCCTTCTTTCCCTCTCACAGAAGATTGAAACCCTCTTGCAGATAGTTTTTATTGCACCACCTTGCTGAATCTTGTTTACAGTCTGTAGGTCTCTTCTTTCTTGAGCCTCTGTTACTTTGAATTTAACCTACATTTCCTTCTTGCTGTCTTTCATATATGTGAGCAGAATTTGAATTTTCTTTCTGAAGTTCACTGTACTAAAATAAAGCAAGAGAAGCTCTCTTAGTCTTGGTCTCAGTGCTGTTGGATGTCCCAGAAGCATATAATTGGTAACTGTTCTTTCATCACTTTTAAACAGCAGTGACCTTAAGGCACCTGTACTCAGTGAGGCTTTACTTGCATCATGCAGTGGGATGTTTCTATGCTTTTTCAGCCTCTGTTGAGAATCCTCACTTTGTTTACCCTGATACCCCACTTAATCACAACCATTATTATTAAAGGAAAAGAAGTGTACTGCTCTGTTTGCAGCAGTAAATAATACTAATGCTCTAGGGCTTGTATTTTATAAAGACCTCGTATAATTTATCTTTTTATGTTGCTTGATGCTTGTATCTCTTGAATCTTTGTGATAAGTCTTTAGTCCAGAACACCTGTGGAATGCTAAAACATGTGAACACTCTTCAGAAAGCTGCTAATACTGTTTTTACAACTTTTTTTTTGTCATGTCCCAGAGGAGCTGGAAATATCTGCACCCTTAACAGCTTACACAGCTCACAGCACAACTGCTGCTGAAAGGGGTGAACTTTTTGCTGTCACAGATCTTAGTTGGATCTGATACAGGTCTGGTCTGGTTTACAGAAAGCTAACACCCCCTCAACTGCAAAATCTTGCACTACATGTGGTGATTCAGTTCCCCAGTCCAGTACCTAAGGGATCTCCACAGCCTTCTCACTGCATACGGGCATCAATGTGCACTCCTATTATACGTATATTTATTTACTTAAAAATTTTATATACAAGTGCTACTGTACAAATATTGTGTATAGTACAAAGTAAAACTTCAAGAGTGATATAAAGATGAAATTAACACTTTCTTTTTTATCTTTATTAACATTACCAAAAAAAGACTGTCCCACTCTCAGTGGACTGTTTCAGAACTGGTTAAAGAGGAAGGTGCTGCAGAATTCAGATTAATTTTTTTCCATTTTGGTACCGCACTTGATTAGACCTCAAATGATTTTCATTCTTGAAGAACATTCTTGCAGGGGAGGAGCTTGGCAAGATCAGTATCTTGGAGTAATTTAAACCAGTGTACTACATCTTCTGTTGAATTCTTCAGATTTTTTCCTAAAGCCTCATATAATGAGCAACCACAAACCCATTTTCCCCACTTCTTGGTATAGGTAATAGCAGTCACACTATGGTTATTTGTGACTACTAAGAATTTTTTAAATAATTGACTTCAAATTGTTTGTCTTTCAGTGTTTCGGAAGCTATCCAGTTTTTGTAGCATAAGTGCATGAACAGTCTTTGATTTATTTCTGCACTTCATACTGATTATACCTGACAAACTTACTGAAATTTCATTTATGCATAAAAACTAGCTTTGGAGGTGTTACCTGTGCCTTAGAAACTTAACTGATTTAAGGGTAATGTGATAAAAAGAGTAAAGAAATCCTGAAAAATTTAAATTAAAATTCCATTTTAATAAGAAGACTTATCTCTTGCATCTTCATTTTGTTAGTTAACTTCCCTTCTTTGAAGCAACTACTCTTACTTCAGATGATTCAGTTGTTTGGGTTTTTTTAAATTCAAAGAAAATAGCTGTGTGTTTCAGCTGTGAAAGAACTGTGATGTTAGATTAATGTTTCAACTTGGTCTGACAGTCTGCATGGCAGAGACTCCTAAGACTATTCTGAGTAATGCTGCTTTTGAACTGTAAGCAGTTTGGCAACTTTGGCTGAAATGTGGTGCTGTGCCAGTGCAAGTGAGTGCTTTGCTGTGTGAACGTACCAGCCTTGCTCAGTGCTGGCTCAGGGGCTGTGCTGTAGCTGTATTCACTGCTGCAGAACATAGCGTTAAAGATTCAGGCGGTACTTAAAAGATTTTTTTAGGATTATTCCAATGGGCATTTTAGTCTGTTGTAAACCAACAGGTTAAATGTGATTTTTCAGGAACTTGCTACATTGGAACTAGACTTTTTACAGAAATAGGATGTTTTATTAAGCTTTTACTATTGCTGCATAGGGTCATTTGCTCCTGTCTCCTACTTGAATAGAAATTGCACCATGTGTTGCAGAAGTAGATAAAAACCAAAAGCTGTTAAGAGCAAGAATGCCTTAAATTAACCTTTTTTATTGGAAGTGGAGAATAGAAGATGACTTGTGTGCTGGTTTTGACTGGAGTGGAATTAATTTCCTTCCCAGTAGCTGGTATGGGGCTCTGTTTTGGATTTGTACTGGCCACAGGGTTGGTAATTTAGAAATGTTTTTGTTGTTGCTGAGCAGGACTTGCACAGAGCCAAGGCCTTTTCTGCTCCTCCTACAGCCAAGCTGGTGAGGAGGCTGGGGCTGCATGGGAAGGTGGGAGGGGACACAGCCAGGACAGGTGACCCAAACTGACCCAAGGGATGTTCATACCATGTGACATCATGCTCAGTATATAATGGGAGGAGAAGTAGGAAGGGGACATTGGCAGTGATGATGTTTGTCTTCCCAAGTCACTGTTACACTGCTCTCCTGGAGGTGGCTGAGCACCCCTGGCTAACCACGGGAAGCAGGGCATTAATTCCTTGTTTTGCTTTGCCTGTGTGTGTGTGGCTGTTGCTTTCCCTGTTGAACTGTCTCCATCTCAATCTGTGAATTTTTACCCTTCCAATTCTCTCCCCAGTCCCACTGGTGGAAGAACGAGCCAGTGGCTGCTTGGGGCTGGGCTGCTGGGCTTGAGCTATGATGACTTGGAAATCTGATGTGTCCAAAACAACTTCTTGACAAGACTGAAATGGATTCTCTTTTGTACTTACTAGCAGAACCTAGTATTTCTTGGACTACACTTGAGTATGCAAAACTTCTCTGCAGGAGGCTTGCTAATTGGATTCGCTTCAGCTCTTCTGCAATCAAGTGTTGCATCTGCTCCATTCTGGAGTGTATCAGGCTTCTGTGTTTCAGATACTGATGTGAAAACTACCTGTGTTCAGAGCCTGGAACCACGTGCCTGTGAAGTGTGGTTTCTCCTTCCAGAACAATGGATATCAAAAGGAATGTGGCAATCAGTGCAAAGTAAGGAATAATTACTTCGGTAAATCATTCAGAATGCAGTATTGGTTCTGGAAGGGATCAGATGCATCAGTGCAGAAATGAAGGTGCATTCCTGAGGTGTGAAGTAGACTATAAATATTTCTTTCCCTTAAACTGAAGGGCTTGGTTGCCCCTACACGTGTGCAGGAAGTCATGCCTCCTGCTGACTGGATTAGTGGTGCAACTTTATGTTAACCAGAACTGGAGAGACTGGAAAAGGAAGCTTGGGCTTTTTGGGGGAAGTTTGGTTTTTTGATGGTTCATACGTTTCGTTTTTACAGTGGCAGGCCATTCTGACTGTTCCTGGACAAGAAGGCCTGACTTTACTAACATTTTCTGAGAGTGTGGACCATAATCATTGTGGGTCTTCCACACTGCAAAGCTACTGAACAAGGGCCTTTTCTCATTTGTTTCTAATTCTCATGATCAGCTTCCCCAGAGTTTTCATACTATCCTGTGCTTATGGAGGGAGGTATGAATCAAGATGTAAAGATGTGGGGAAGTTTATTTTGCGAAGTGCTCCTGTTCTTTAATTAATGTTTTTGCTAGGGGGGGAAAAGCAAAAATTATTTATATTTCTGATAGGATACTGCTCTGGCATACCTGCAGATGTCAGCAAAACTTTGCTGCTTTATCACATGTAAAAATTACTTCCACGGGATGTAGCCTTTGTGTAGTAAGCTTTGAAATTTGTCAAGAAAACTGTATGCTAGTAAGACATTAAAGTATTGCTAATCTTCATAAACAAATCTCCTATCTCTCCTTTATAAGTATACCACCTTGAAAGAAAGTATTTACTTCTAAGCTGAAATCAATTGCCTGGGTAAGTTTCCTGATTAAGTCTTGCTGACTTAGTTATACATCATACTACATGTAAGAGTTGGGAGGATGAGTGGATGATTATGCCTTTGAAAGAATTAAAGTAGAAACGGCTTTTAAAATCATTATATATACTATATATATATATGAACTCACATACAAAACCACATGTAATGTTTAATGTTTCTATATTAAAAGCAGTGTGCAAAACAGAAATACAAGCTGATGGCAGAGACACATAGCTAATCCTTCAGTTGACATGTTAATTGCAACTATAAATTTCTTCTGTTAAAAATTACTGTGCTGTAATCACAGTACAACACTCTTTAATTTCAGCTTAAGATAACATTAATGTTCAGTGTTTGATGCAATCTTTTTTAAAATCTCTGGAAGTGGATGCCAAAGGCATTTGCTACTATATTTTAAATGTGTAATTGTAGAGAAGGTAATATAGTCAAAGCACTTAAGTTTTGGTCTCTTGGCTGCAAACCTGCAAAGGATTTCCTTTGATTGAGGTGAGTAACCAATGATTGCAGCTGTTCATGTTTGATTCCAAGGAATCCCAAGTTTTAAGAACTGACTGTGTTTTATCTGGGCAATTTATCTCCTGCTGTTCTAGGTAACTTCTGGATGCCATTTAATGGCTTGGTAGGCTTTTTTAAATTATGACTATGAAGACACAAGAGTAGGAATTATGGCAAATTTGCTAATAGAATTTATAATTCGTTCCTGTTTCATAACCAAGTAGTAAAGTACCTAATGTGACTGCTGAAATTTCTGAACTGCTGTCAACAGCAATCACTAGTCATTGTTCCCTGACAGTATTCATTTTTTGAAAGAAAATGCTGAGGTGTTCAGGCAGACTGAGGTGTCTTGAACATGTCTTTGTGCGATGTTTTCTTTTGTATGTGCTACCTGACTGGGTTTTTTTCCCCACTGTGAGCAATGCTAATCAGTCAAGCTTCCCATCTAACTCACAAAAAACCTGAGCACCTAAATCTGTTTTGTTAACTTGGTAAACTGTTTTTAACTAATGAATAATCAGAAATTTGTCAGCTGTTCCAGGTGCTCTGTGAAAGATACTGGCTTTCTGAGTAGCAACTTTTAAGTGAGGGGTAACTCTGTTTGAAGTACCAAAGATTCAGAATGTTACATCTGTTGGTAAGATGGAAATTAGTGATGTAATTAAGATGCAGAAAGTCATACCCTGCTCTCAGTTTTAGAATTTACACTTTCTTTGCTCTTTCAACAGAATTACACCAATTACAAAGCATTAGTTGAGAGTTGTACATACTTTTTCTTAGTTTCCATACCTGTCACCATCCTTATTCCAGCAGAGGGCTAGTTTATAAAACACTGTCCAGACTGTTCTTATGAGAGTGTTATGTACAGTAAGGTATTTTAAAAGTTATTACCTATGATACTTCCTCCCTTTAGAGTTGTTTATTTCCCTTCCAGAAAAAAGGGAAAACTGTCAGACTTGGCAGAGGTGTTTTCCAAGTTCAGTAGTAAAAACTCACTGTGATTCATAGTTCATGAGCAAAGTTAGAAATAGCATCCCAGCCTCTCTTGAGTAGTGGTTTTCTGAAAAAATGGTTACAAACAGTAGTCGGTGTCACCAGCTTAAGTCAAAGACGGGTGAAAACTTATTTTTCCTCCTGTGTATTTAAGTACTGAAATACTCTGGAATCTCAGCCAGGCAACCAAATTCAAGGCTTTTCTTGGTAAAGGGTTTATCATAAGACGGTCTGATGTCCCTGGACAACAATATACTTAAAGCCATTCAGTAGAGATTTGGGTGTTCTGGAAAGGAAGCTCACTCCTCTTGATCTCTTTCACAACTGTGTAGATAAAAGCATTAAAAGATAAAAACAGCTTATCAACTGACCCGTAGGCAAAACCTGGGAATTTAATGACTGCAAACATCAACATGCTGCAAAAGTAATGTTTAAAGAACAGATATATTTGATACGGCTTGGTGTCCTTCAGACAACATTTAATACCTAGCTTATTATTCTTTTTCAGACAGTATCACATGTGTACCAGTACAGACTATTTTAAAAAGTTCTGTTATATCAGAGGTAAACATAGCAGCATAATTATTCTGTGCAGTTAATCTGTACATGAAATACATCTAGCATTTCTAACATCTTTCATTCAGCCCCTTACAAGTGTCACAGGGGGTGGGAGAAAGAGTCTGAAAGTTCATTTGCTCTTTCAAGAAAAAGATCTTGGGTAGTGTTTAAAAATCCTTTGAAGTGTTAGCATCATTTGAGGCAAAATGCTTAGTTATTCTTAGGTAACTTGATAGCTGTCTTTATTCTGTCATTTTTACTTTATCTATGCTCTGGCTGAAGTATCCTTTAATTAGAAAAGCAAAAAACAAATGTTCATGAGCTCTTTTTTTATGTATGTTTTGAGCTGTGTTAATTCTGAAAGTAACAGGTTTTGTAGCCATTGTCTTAATAGTGTGCAGGTCTGGAGTTGGAATATTTTAGAGTATAATCTCTCCAAGTAGTGATACTTCCTCTGTTGAGATAGTTGGCATGCTGCATTTGGATCAGTATGTTTTACTGCTTGTTTCCTTCCACAATAATGAATGTCTTAAAATGGCAATGCCTACATACCTTTGGGAGATGGAAACAAGAAATTGTGATGGTAAGAGGTAGTGAACAGGTTGGCAGTAGTGCTGTGAGCCATGGTGAAGGACTGCAGAATATCTGTGAAAACCTCTCTTGTGAAGAAAGGTTCCTGCAAAATCTCGATCCTCAGAGCTCCTGCAGCTCCGACTGGTGAGGTCATAGACCTGTTAGTGCATAGAATTGTTCTATTGGTACCTTTTGGGCAAAGATGGTTCTCAGGGGGCTTCCTTTATTTTTTTTGTTCTCAGTAAGCATGAGAGAACTTTCAGAATACTTAGGTACAAAGCAGTTTTAAATATAAGCAGCTTGTTTAAATGTAGAGGAAGGCCTATTTTAAATTTCCTTGCAGAAGTTGTAGCTTGAAAAGATAACTCTTGATTTTGTTTAGCATAATGATAATACAGACTATTGTAACCAGCTTCATTACTGTATCCTGCCAAGGTGAGAAGAAGCTGGTGTTGTGAAGCCTTCCTAGGGAGTTTGTGTTAGGAGAACCCCTTATTACATGGCATATGCTATACCTGTAACTGGTCAAACTTGAGAAGTGGAAAAAGCAGTTAAATGCTCTGGTCTGAGGCGCTTCTCTGGCCTCCTGTTTTTGCTCAGGACTAATAGCAGTGGGAGGGATTAGCTAAAGAAGTCAGTGACTGCTTGGAGCACACCAAATCAGGCAGTTCACAATGACAGCAGTCTGCCTGGAGATCCAGCAGATAGTCTTAGATATAAACTTGCTGGTGGTCCTGCCTTTTACTTGCGGCTTCCAAGTTGTGATTCTTCAAAAGAAACAAGACTTCATGTGTGTTTGTTCTGCTACTACCTCATACAGTTCAACACAGCCCAAGTATGTTGCCATTAAGATGGGATTTAGATAAATTCACCACAAAAAAAAAAAAAAAAACCAAAACCAAAAAAAACCTGCATGACATACGCCACTATCAAGAACTCTTAAATAAAGCAGTTTTTACTGAACTTTTTGATGTACCAGTGTATTACAGGTTGTGTGTGAAAAGTCTCAGATCTCCTACCAAAATACCAAGTATTTTCTCATTACTAATCTGCTTTAATAGATGTGGAGGCTATTCACAATTGGCACAAATAACTTATTGTTACAATCCAGCACTGGATATGAAATAGTAGATTATCTCTATTTTTCAGATACTGTGATACAGCAATGCAAAATTCTGTGTAGGAGCAGAAATTAACTGTTTATTGTCTGAAGTCCTTTCAGTGTATGACAGAATTGTCAGCTTGTAAACATATCTTATTTTTCCTTTAACAGCGCAAGTGAATGCCATGACTGAGTATTTTTGGACTGATTATTTTGTTTTAAAAGTTGTGTTAATAAGACCATTTCTGATCTGAAATGCTAAACTGCCTTTTCTTTCCCTTTTTGTTACACCCCCTCCAAATCCACAGTGTGTTACTGTTTTTTTTACTGTTTATGAAGATCTTATCATGCATGTATTGGCTGTTCTAAAATAGTGCTAGTGCAGTTTTTTCCATTCACTGTCTAACTTGAGTAGAAGCATTGTTTCCTCATGAACACGAGCATGAAAAATACTATGCCTGCTTGATTTACAGCTGAGACCACAGTGGTGCTTTCTTAATATCGCCTTAGAGGGCTGAAGTTGGAGCTTTCTGGAGTGAAATTCTTTTGTGCCCACACTCTGTAATATCTGTTCTCAGTGGTGCTTTATTGGGCACCCACCAGCACTGATAACCAGGAATAACCTTGCAGTTATTACATTTTGCTTGTGCCTCAAAATATTTTCCTAAGAAATATTGCACAGTGTGGAGAGACGAGACATACAGAACAAAACTTTACTGTGTTCACAGTGTGCATATCTTGGAGCTGATCTGGTAACTGATAACTCAGAATACCAGTTGTGAGCCATTATCTCCTCCCCAGAACACAACAGGCTGAGCTATGGCTTGTTTGAGCACTACAGAAAAATGTGTAACTGCCACATGGTGCTTGAGGTTTTGAAGTGACCTTGAGGGGTCACCTTGTCAATTTGTGCCGGTTTTACCAATACTTGGCCAGCCATGATAAAGTACGTGATCCTTTCTTATAGTAAATACTAAGGTATTTGTCCACCTTCTTTTAAAGCCTGAACTTGCAGCAAACAAACTTCAAGCTTGTTAAAAAAAACCCAAAAAAACCAAAACATTAACCATTTAATTCACATTTCACTGTTTAAGACATGAAGATACAGATTGCTCCTAACCTTCCTTGATCCTCCCTGGCCAGTCTTCTCAGAGAACAATTTTGTTATTTCTCATTACAGACATGATGCGTGTTGTTGTAATAGCAGAAGATGTTATCTAATGTTGGCAAGGTTTTTTGGCCAAAACTTAAAAATTGCTTAGATAGTTTGAATGTGACTCCCTTTATGTAATACTTTTAAAAAGAGTTTGTTGAAAGTATAATACGATGGTTTTCTGTGAGGAATAAGAATGGGTTTTATATGAAAAAGTAGTAAGTGGTTATACTGTCTCATGCTTGGTTGGAGGAGGTTTTGGCGTAGTTGTGAATGTGTTTATAATTTTCCCCTTGTTTTAATGCATGTTTTTTCCCTTTGTTCCTCCCCACTTCTGAAAGAAATCATAAAGGGAGACATGAATGCTTAGAAGGATTTTTACATTTTATTCTGCACTTCTAAGCTATTGTAGCAGGGTAGGTGGTAGGCTGATCTTCTTCTGGCATGAGCCTCAGGCTTGAGTAGATGTTTCCTTAGTTCTGGTTTAGGCAGGTCAGCATTTCTCAAATATAATAGAGTTGTAAGTCTCTTTAGTTGATCCTCACTGTTCTTCTTACAGCTCTAAATTATCACACACCATTACTTGGTTTGGCTTGAGTACCTGAATACAATAATCAGCAATCACTACATTCATCTGGTCAAAAGCTGTGCAAATCTCGCAGGAGTTACAGCCATTAGCTCTATCCTGGAAAGCTTCAGTTCAGCAAACTGGGTAACTCCTGATTAGGTTTCTATTTGTCCTCTGTTTAGTGTATATAAGGCAGTATATAATATATATGCTCACATACATGCAAGAAGATAAATATAACACTTAGTTGTCTTTTTTTTTTTTTTTCGCTTAATTGTAATCGCTTCTGGAGACAATAAAATGTTTTTTCTCCTTCAAGACAATTTACTGTTAAAGGTAATGATCTGGAAACTGATCGTGATTCTGCCTAACAGTGGAAGGCTTGTGCCTTACAGAATCACCAGACGTGTTGCAGGTGTATCTGTTTCTATGAGAATTTCATAATTCAGCATCAGTGAGAGAAGCACTTACGTGAATCTGTGCTATTGACCTTTGGATAAGGTTGACATAATCTGGTTTTTTTAAAATCTGGTTTGTATGTTTACTGCTGATTATAAGAGCATATGGCTGACACCCATCATAATTGACAGGTTTAGAAATACTTCCTCTGGACTCTGTGCTGAGGCTATATCTGATATTAATGTATCAAGAGTAGAAAGAATTTGGTAAAAATACCTCACCCTGATCTTTCTTAGGCTTTCCCTGCATACACTTGAAAGTGTTACTTGCGTTCTCTCTATTTTGTGTCGTGCTTAGCATATGTGAGTTTTGCCCTTTACCTCACTGGGATTGAACCTCTAATTGTTTAAATGTTTTCTAAGCCCTCTGGGATGCAGGCTGCTTCCCAATATGCTGCTTGAGCTGGTTTGTTGAACAGTGTTCAGGGTCTTTCTACTGTATCCATTCTTAGTACTTGTTGCCTTGGATAAACTAACACACTTAACTTAGAGTGCTTCTTGCTTTCTTACAGCAAGTGTAGGACATGGTTGAGTTTAAATGTTTTGGCATTTACCTGCTTGGCAAAACAAAACTGCCCTTTAAGCATATATGTGTATGTATACACATATATTTTCAGTTTATATTTGAAGTTGAGATTTTTTGCATTTTTGAAGTTGAGAGTTGAATTACAAATAAAAGACCTAAGTTGGCCTTTGTCCACGGGGCTGTTTTCTCCATCTGTCATCCTTCCCATTTAAATGGGGAACAGCGTTTGGGAAGAGATTTCTCTTCCCTCCTTTTCCCTGAAATGCCAGTCTCCCATCCTTCTTTCTGGCAGCATCACCTTACAAAGAGTAGTAGAATAGTTTACAGGGAAATTAATAATTTATTTCCTGAAAAATTGATCAAATGACAGCTAAGTCTGAACTACAGGAAATGCTGCAGCAGAGACCAGTAACTTGAAGTAGAACAGTCTGTGCTTTCAGATCAAGAAGTAAAATTTCTTGTGCATTTGAAATTTTCCAGCTCTTCTTTTACAGACGAGGTGTTTGATTTTTTTAGAGATACAGAACTAATTCTTGAAAACATGTACCACACTGGCTGCTAACAGTTTACTCTTGTAAGTTTGTTTTACATTCCTTGTAATCTGCGATGTGTGTCACGCAAGGGACATAAAGGAGCAGCTCAAAACTTCTGCCATGTCACTCTTTTAATTTTTCTGGTTACACAAGAAGATGAGCGGTTTCTTACAACATGCCCATTCTGCTCTGTCAGTCCCACAAAATACAAACTTACTTTGTTTTCCAAGGAACCCTTTGAGGATGGCTACGCAAATGGTGAGGAAGGCACACCAGCTGGGGATGCAGCTGCTGCTTACACGCCTGACAGCAAAGGGGTGGTCAAGTTTGGCTGGATAAAAGGTGTACTGGTAAGTTTGACATATGATTCTTCAGTTCCTTACAGATGCTGATATATTCTTACAGATTTTTCCAACTACCTTCTTTTTTGGCAGGCATTGTGATGGTGTACTATAAAGATTATATGTATGAGAGGTGTGATAAATGCCATAATTTTAGGAAGGATTGCTCCTATTTCAACTGAATTTTAAGTAAATAAATACTTCAAGGCTTCAAGTTCTTAAAGGTTTATGGTTTCTTAGCACAGGTTTTGAGAGTTTTTAAGCTGCATGATTTCCAAGAAGGAAAAAGATCATGTAGTAGAAAAAATACATACTTTCCGTCTGTGATTTGGCGAGGTCCTTATCTCCTTTTTTTGTAGGATTGATACCTTACTCTTTGGGTAAGAGAGAGACCCAGGATCTGTTTTTAGTCTCCTGTCTAAATTCTCTACAATGCAAACTCTATTTTTATTGAGATCTAAGAGTTTTAAATACAAGGATTAAAAAAAATGCCCACCTTTCCGTCCTGTGGTTGTGCAGCTGTGTTGTAAGATACAAAAGTTACAGAAATGGAAAATTGTAGCAGTTGTTTTGTTATTTTAAAAAGAATAGGTTATTTAGTAGGGTGTTGCTTTAGTGCATTTTTTTTTGAGAGAGAGATTTGTGGGAGATACAAACTGGGGTTGTAGACCTTACAGTCATCATAGACCTCTATATTACTTTAATTCATGTATTCTGTAGTATGAATTTTAGATCCTAAAGGTTAGGTTGTAAATTATTATTATTGTTTGGTCAAGGCATACTGCAAGTGTTAGATATTGAAATACTCTTAACTTTATCTGTGTTTAAGGTAGTAAGCTTTTAATCATATTCAAGTCTCCCTTTTTAAATCAAACTTGTATAATATCCTATTTTTGTGAAATAACTTGAAAAATGGTGAGGAAAGACAGATAATTTCTAGAACATTAAAAACTGAAATGAAGAACTGAAATGAAGAAAATT
The DNA here is from genome assembly GCA_013397915.1 of Daphoenositta chrysoptera. Lineage (NCBI taxonomy): Eukaryota > Metazoa > Chordata > Aves > Passeriformes > Daphoenositta > Daphoenositta chrysoptera. Next base: position 150,870 of record VZRO01001162.1, on the reverse strand, counting down.
ACTGCAGATGCAAAAACTAATCTATGTGAAATTTCTGTTTTTTCTTAGGTACGATGTATGTTAAATATTTGGGGTGTGATGCTCTTCATCAGACTGTCATGGATTGTAGGACAGGCTGGGATAGGTATGTATACTAAATCTGATTTTATTTCAGGGACTTTCAAATGTGGTCCACAAGAGCTGTTGATCCTGAGTTTACACTTCAAACAGGAATAAGAATTTACCTTAATATTGCCAATTTTTATGGTAATTCACCCATATAAAAAACTACAACCAGTTACTTAGACTTTTTCATTTAGGTGTGAGGCAAGTATTTTAAAATTGACATTTGTAAGTCTTCAGTAAACTGCAGACATCAACTTTTGATCTCTGGTTATTAAAACCTGCATATAGACTGTGTAGTATATAACCTGTTTTTTCAAAGGCTTAACTTAGTATTGGACTGCGGAAAATCTCTGATGTGGAAAAGGCCTATGTTTCCTTGAATCTCTAGAATACAGCTCTTACCTTGCTGATGTAAGAGAACCTTTGCCCATTTTGATTTGTATCCTGGAGACACTTGTACAAAAGGGGAAAGAAAAAGCCTTTTGCTTGAATTTGTGGGAGCACACACAGTAAATTTGTGTCACATTTGCAAGAGTGAGTTAAAATTACATTAAGTTGAAGGTTTTTACTCTTTAATACTGCTGGGCTTACGCTGCTTTTCTCCTCTTTTTCCTAAAGGTCTGTCTGTCTTGGTTATTGGAATGGCCACTGTTGTGACAACTATTACAGGACTGTCTACTTCGGCAATAGCCACAAATGGGTTTGTAAGAGGAGGTAATGCTATTTTCATGAAGTTTTTAAAGCTTCCTCACTCTGGAGCGCACACTTTGTTGCTCCTGAGGAGTGAAGCCTTCCTTGTGTGCCTTGCTTTTCTGCTGTGAAAGAAACTTCATTTCTTCTAAATTTTTCTAATACAAACATTTTTAAGGTTACATATCCAGGAATGAGTAGGGTGTTAATATTCTCCTGAGCTGCACTGGTTGGTTAAGAGTGTGCTTGTATGTGTTCATGTCCTGAAATAAACCTTCACACAAGTAACTCTCCAAACTCTTGAGTTTGCTCCAGCTTTCCCGAGGGTGATGGTTTTCATTCTCTTCCATGGTTTATGAGCTGTTGTCAGCTATTTTTGGAAGTGGTCAGTGCCTCTGACACAATCAAACTGCTTCATGACATTTCAAGACTGCTACTATTAAAAAATAAGGTGGATTTAAAGTAGGAACTTACAGAATTATCTTCGTTAAGATTAAGAATGAAGAGAAAAGCCTCACTATCACAAAGTAAACAGACCTAATGGGAAAGATCATCTATGAGTGTTAGCATTACATCAAGGTTAGTTTCTAAGCCCTTTCTGGTTTTATGTATATCAGGTTTTCCCATTTGTATGGGAGCTTTTTTTTCTTCTTTTACGTCACTCTTGAAAAATAGTACTTCATTAGAAAATTTGAAGTTCTGAATTGGAAGAAGTGTAGAATTTCATAGGAACGGCTGTTCCTATGAAAATGTTATATTATAGTAAGATTTTCTTTTTTTTGTGTTTCACAGGACATACAGAGTATGTCCAAGCTGGGTTACATACATAGGATTTGAACAAGAAGTCTAATGCAGTGAAATTAAGCATTTTCTGTTGCAGATTTTTAACATGCATTCAGTTACTTCAGACTGGAGCTGGAGGATTTTGTTGCTTCTGGAAAGCTTGGCCTTAAATTTGAGGAATATGCCTTTGCTACATTTTCTAAACTTTACTTTTATGTAATAGTCCGGATACTCAGATTTTCATTTGTCATGTGGGATTTGAGATGTTGTTTTTGTCAAGCTCAGAAGTACAAAGAAGAGGCTCTTGAGAGTCCCATTGGATGGCAGAAAATTCCTTTAACAACAGAGCTTTTAGAAACAGGTCTTGGAGGGAACTTCAGTGGGTTTATTGCAGTCTGCTTTGCCAGTTTCTTGATCTTGAGTGCACAAGTGCTTTGAGCAGTTTGAAGTAAAAAGCGCAGTAATACTGCAGCTTGTGTTTTACAATTTGTTTTTTAACCATAGAACTGGTTGCATACCTGAATAATATGATGTGGTGCATGAGTCATGGTTATTTCCAACTGGTCTCTTTTCCTCAGAACTTGAAATACATTCCTGAAGTTTCAGCATATCTGTCCCTAAAATACTGAGTTTGGGGTTATTTTCTAATACATCAGGGAATAAAGAGCAAGTAGATTCTGGCTTGTGTAAATGTTAAGTTGCTGATGACACTCTGTTTTAGCGTCTATCATGTAAAGGACTTTTTTGTCATTTGTTGGTTTTTTTTTTCCTTTCAGGAGGAGCGTATTACTTAATTTCCAGAAGTCTGGGGCCAGAGTTTGGTGGTGCCATAGGTCTGATTTTTGCATTTGCCAATGCTGTGGCAGTAGCAATGTATGTTGTTGGCTTTGCAGAGACAGTTGTTGAGCTACTCAAGGTACACGGATGACAGTACTTATATTGATTATACTTTATACATAAAGTTTTACACTTTGTATATGAAGTTTGAGTATATGAAGTATTTACTTTATATATAAAGTTAAGGATTATACTTGTTTTTTGATTAATCAAGTCATAAAACGCTGTGGTTTGGAAGAGACATTTCAAGGTCATCTAGTCCAACCCCCCAAGCAGAATCACATAATGGTTTGAGTTGGAAAGGACCGTAAAGACCACCCAGTGTCCCCCTCTGCCATGGGCAAGGACCCCTTCCACTACCACAGGTTGCTCCAAGCCCCATCCAACCTGGCCTCGGACATTTCAGGGATGGGGCAGCCACAGCTTCTTGGGTACACCTGTGCCAGGGCCCCACCACCCAGTAAAATGTTTCTTCCTTACCTCTAGTCTAAATGTGCCCTTTTTTAGTTTAAAACCATTATTCCTTGTTCTGTCACCACAAGCCCTATCCAGAAGTCTGTCCCCATCTTTCATGTAAGCCCCCTTTAAATACTAAATGGTCACATTAAGGTCTCCCTGGAGCTCTCTTTTCTTCAGGCTGAACAACTCTGATCATTTCCATTTGGAAGACTGATTGATTTAAAAACAAGGCAAAACCCAAATTGCTTGTACCCTTAGTAAATTTGTGGTGTGCAGGTTAACTAGTAATAAATTACAGTACATAAAATGCTGTTCTTTGGTAGGGAAAGTATTTACCTGATGTATATGACTGTGCTTTTTTGTTTGTTTGTTTTGTTAGGAAAATGGAACATTGATGATTGATGAAATGAATGATATCAGAATCATAGGGGCTATCACAGTGGTTATACTGCTGGGCATTTCCATTGCAGGAATGGAGTGGGAAGCAAAAGTAAGGAACTCCCATATTTTCTTTTATTCTCTGCTTCATAATTTTGATTCCATATTTGTACTTTAGCCAATTTTTTTTTAGTATATTTAGTGTATTCAGTTCTGCATGGTGGCATGTTAGAAGTCAGTTGATTTTTATGCAGTAGCTCTTGGTCTGGCACTACCATGTGCAGGTATGAACAGCATTTAAGATCTTAAACCACTTCCCTTCACTGGAAGCCTAAGCTTCTATGAGAACCTAAACTCCAGCATGATTTAGTCTTAATGACAAGTAGGTTGTCAAATAGGTTAATGGTATTTCCCTCTTGTGGGCAATTACAGCACAGGAGAAGGTAAGATCTTCAGCATGGGAATTTTCTCTTACTGTGAACTTTAGGAAGTTCTGTGAATGAAAAACAGGGCTGGTGCCAAAGCCGATCTAGAGCTGTGTAGTTTTTGGTAGCTCAAACTACCAAAGCGTCCTTCCCTTCTCTTCCATTCTCTTCTGATTTGGTTTTGATTTGGAAAGGGCCAAACAGTGGGATGCATTCACTAAACCCAGCAAGGAGAAGAATTTTGAACATTGTGGTGATGAATGTATAGGAGGGAAAACCTCCTTGCCTTGTATTTTTGTGGCTGCACAGTTGTAGGTCAGCTCTGATTGTGGAAACAAACACTGAAGAGATCTCAGAGTACCTTAATACAGAGGCTGCCTTACCAGTTTTCTGCTTGGCGTTACTAGGCAGTGTAGCTTGCTGTTTCCTGCACCTTGCAGGCTTTTTCTGAACATCTATCCATAATGTGCTCAAAAAAAACCAAAAAAACAAAAAAACAAAAAAAAAACCCAAAAAAAACCAACTTGAGAAGAGCCTTTTGCTGTGGTTTCCTTCCCAACTGATACTTATTTCACAATAGCTCCTATTTTCTGAGAGGCAGCTGAAGGAACCTCTTCATGAAGTTTTGTAAGTTTCTTACGCTCCTGCATCAAGATGATGATGGTATTTATAATCAAAATGAGAGAGGGGGATTTTTATCATTGTTGCTTCCAAGAAATAGGGATCCTGGAAGAAGTTAGTGAAGATCGAGTGCATTACTTTGGTCTACTGGGGAGAAAAGAAACTTAAAGTTGACTTTGGCATGTACTTCTAAATTGAACCTCTATAAAAACTGTTTACCTTTCTCAAGAAGCCCTTCACTGTCTGTAACTTGAATTTGTGATGGTATCTTTATACACCCAATTGCAAACAATGCTGACCTCCTTATTCTGAGCTGTTTTGAAAGAATTATTTATTATTAATTCTCTGCCTACTGCCACTTGAAGTCATGACAAGTATCTTGGGTTTGCTGTGTAGCACAAGCAATATAATACCCCTGTTTAATGTTTCTATATCAAACCTGAATTGTGGTATCACTGCAGTGTCATCCTTCTTAGGAGTAGCTTTCAGAAATCCTGTCCTCAGTGGAAAAGTCAAGACTTGGTTTCTCTATGATGGAAGGAGGCAAGTGGGAGCAATGAGAAGCAACTGAACCTGTCAAACAAGCATTTCATGTGGGCTAAGAGACAGCTCAGCATAGCAAAACACTGATGTCTCCATCTTAATCTGTGGTGTTCTCCTGTATCTTAGAGAATGCCTTCGAAAATGGAGCAGGGGGTGAATCTGTAATAACGCCTTTGAAATAGATCTAAAATTGAAGAGAGACTGGGATTGATTCCAGGGAAGTTTGCTTTAAAAAATGGCTTTTCAGAGTTTGTGGTGTTTACTGCTCAGCTCCTTGTGTTGAAGTCTTCGAAGCCCATTCTTTAAGACTTTGGAATTTAAATAAGATATTCAGTAAACATCCCTAGCTTCAGGGAGAAGCCTGGGTTAGTTACTGGAAAAATCCACTTGTGGCAATTGCTCTGTAGTAACTTCATGTTGAATTCTCTGTCCGACTGAAGACTTCTGTAAGCACCCAGCTGTATCCTTACACCTTTCACCTATTCTTGAGGCTTTACAAAGATGGAAATACAAGGCACAAACTGTTTTCTTCATGTGGACTTCTAAATCTGCTCCAGACAGTTTATCACTGTTCTACCCTGTTTTCTTGAGAGGCTCTATGAACTGAAAACTATTTTGGAGGCATCAACAATGCCACAGTGATACTGCATATTAACTCCTGATCCTAGGCCTAAAAAGAGTCTGTGAATAGCTTCCCCCAAGCTGCTGGCATTCCTTTCTAAAGAATCAAATAACCCAAAAGATAACAGCAGTGTGATTGCTTTTTTAAATGGAAGACCTGAACCATGCCTACAATGCCTAGATTTATCTTGATCCACACTTTTGAGGTGTTGGATGGCCTAAAGTACTTCTTGTTCAACTTGTAGGGCTTATAATAGTTCTGTGGAAAAGTGACTAAAAATCTAGGTTGTAATGAAAGAAATCTCAAAACTAGGAATTATCAGGTAATTGTTGTAGTTTGCAATTTAATTTCATAAGTAAGGGTTGATAACATGAGAATGTAGCAAAATAAACTAGTTCCTTGCATAGAATAGGAAACAAAAGCTGTTTGATTCTGGATGTAATGAAATTTATAGTAAATATCACAAAGTATAAGACAAAGTATGACCGTGGCTAATAACACAATAGTAGCATTTGTGTTGCATTTGGTTATTGTCATGTGAATTTCTTGAATCTACTCAAAGGCATTCCTTCTGGAAGGCTTATATATAGAGAAATTAGTCCTTTTAAGCATTTTGTCTTTAGAAGTATAATTTTGAGGCGTTTGGTAATAGTAAACCTTTTTGATTAGGCATAAAACTTGGAAACTATTCCTATTTCTTAATTAAAAATCCTTGTACAAGTTCTCTCCAGCTTTCCTCATTTACATGTAGAAAACATGCTGAGAAGGCTAAGCTGAATTTGGAATCAAGTAAACATTTACATTTCATAGCACAACACTTGATACTGTGAAAAGAACAAGTTCTCCTGTCTGACAATCATTGTGTTTCAGGCACAGATAGTCCTGCTGGTGATCCTCATACTTGCTATTGGAGACTTTGTGATAGGAACATTTATTCCTCTGGACAGCAAGAAGCCCAAAGGTTTCTTTGGTTATAAAGGTATGCTGGAACAGTTTACAGTATGGTAAATAATACCTTTTTTGCCAAATAGGCAGTTAAAATTAAATTACACATCTAATATATCTTATAGTCCAATTCAACTGTAGAGCCTTTTTTCCTGATTTTTTCAGATTTCTGTGGTTTTGTCCCTTAAAATTTTTGGGTCAAAACTTGATCCTACCTGCTTAATATTGAGTATATTAAATTTTTAAAAGCTGGATGATACTGTTAAGTAGTTTTTCTACCTTTACATCAGTTTAAGTTTACTGTGTTGACTTTTACTTTGAGTTGAAGTGATGAATTAGGGCTTAAATGTTCTACACTTAGTTTTAAGAAGGTGCTGTGACTGTCAGCTTTTTTAATTGGTCTGGTAGTGGCTGGAATAGGTTGATACTCTAGCTTTTTTGTGAATATTGATGGACTTGAATCTTCTCCTGCAGCTGAAATATTCATGGAGAATTTTGGACCGGATTTTCGACAAGAGGAAACTTTCTTTTCTGTGTTTGCTATTTTCTTCCCTGCTGCAACTGGCATACTTGCTGGTGCAAATATCTCGGGGGACCTTGCTGTAAGTAGTGAATTAAAAATACTCTTCATGACCATTCGACTGTACATAGACCTCTGTCATCACTGTCCACTGACATTTTTCTTTCAGGATCCTCAGTCAGCCATACCTAAAGGAACGCTGTTGGCCATCTTAATCACTACATTGGTTTACGTAGGAATTGCAGTGTCTGTAGGTAAATAGAGAATGTTTTTAACTTTATCCTTTCACGTTCATTCTGAGGATGTATTTTGGTATGTTTTTATGTAATTTGTTATGTAAAGTCATTATGTAATTGACTTTCCTGCATGGGAAAGTAATACCCAAAGGTTTCTGGTTTTTACTGTTGGGAGATTCAGTTTTCAGGTGGTTTTATAATTTCCTGGAATGACTGATGCTTTTCTAAGAAAAGTGACTGCTTCAGACTAAAGATGACGAAAGATTTCTTATGGGTGTTTCCTCGTTTGTTGCAGTTATTTATGTTGAAGGATTTATAGGTTAGTAGTGGGATAATCCCTGGATTAGAAAAACATATTTTCAGGAAATACTCACTGAAAAACCACCTGTATTGTTTTGAGGATTATGGTAATCAGCCACTTACCTGAAGTGAACTGTGGGATGATCAGACAGCACCGTGGTGAGAATGCTTGAGCAGTAGTTCCCCAGCTGAAGGAAGAGACCAAGAAAGGGCTTCAGTCTGATCAGCCCAGTTTTGGAAGTGTCATGTTCTTGTATAAAGAGGAGAAATAATCACAGACTGATCTGAGGCTTCTCTTCCCAGTCTTTCTCACCCCACAGTTGTTTGAAATCCTCTGTAGAAGTTGCCCTGGGGTTGTTACCGGTTTTGCTGTAGAGCACCAGTGGTTAACCACGTTTTTCCCACCCATAAAATAATTCTAGTAATCTTAAGATTACAAGATTGTATTTGTATCTTGTGTATTTCTTGCCTGTGACTGGAAATGTTTTTTGTCACATAAGCTCATTTCTGACAGCAGTAATAATTTTTCTTATATGAAAGACCTTGTTTTATAATAGCTGTGGTACCTTTTGAATTAAATTCTCATTTATAAGACTACCATTGATCTTACCACTAATGATATTTCCTTTCCAAAGATACCAATCTTTCTAGTCTGCCTCTGTTGGCTAACGTGGGAGTGTAGCTCTGCCAAATAGCTGCTCTGTAGTGATTGTGCTTTATGCAGCATAATGAGCTACACTCATTTCCTAATTAGATTGCCTGCATAGACCTCTTGCTACCAAATTTGAATCCTCTGGAACCTCAACCCACACAAGACTAAAATTATTGTTAATACTCACTTGTTAATGGAATACTTTGATCAGCTTCCAGACATGAAAAGCGCAATATAAAAGTTGACAGAAGAAGCAGTTTGCAAAACCAACCGGACATGAAATTGTTTGATTCATCAGAAATGTTCTGCTTTGTACTGACTTATGCTTTGAATTCTGCTACTTAGAAAAAGGCAGCAGGAGTCAGAGAATGAGTGGAAGTTAGCTCCTTTTGAGGCACTGGATTAGGATTATTGGACAAATACAAATACTTTTATTGCTTTCCCAGAGCAGTGGTAAGCAAATCATTAAAGATTTGAAGGGGCTAATAAATGTTGCAAAGTCATAATATCTGAAGAGGAGGAAGATGTTCTGAACTTAGCTTACTATTTGTATGTTATGTAGTAAATAAGAAGGCTAAATTGAGTAGAAAAGGCTGAAAAAAGGAAAATTACGCATCCTGCTAGTAGAGCTAGGTAGCTATTTCAGAAAGATAACTGTGAAAAGTAGGTATGTAGTTTCATAATTTAGCAAAGAACTAATGCAGACATGCAGGAGGCATGAGGGGGCAGATTTCACAGGCAAATTTTCATCAAAAATCTGGAAAGACGTATTTCAAAGAACAACATTCATTGCTTTAAGAACAAGGGAAGCTCTAATAAAAAAAAAAGCCACAGTTCTGAGTAGCGTTAAGACCTGCTTCCTGTAGTTATGAAAGTAAAACTACTTAACAATAGCCTAACTGTACATGCTTACAGCACTGGTAAAATTAAACACTGTGAACTGCAGTCTGAAGAGCTGTAGTACCTCTGGAACTCATGTAGTTAAGGAGATAACTTGATAGAGATGGCTGTAAACCTTCCCAGGCTTAAAGGATGGCAAAGCTCTATCTGACTTTGGCAGGAACATACTTATAAATGCCAGTGAAAGGTGAAATCCCTGTTTTCACAGGAAGGAAGACCTAGAGACACTTTAAGGAAAATGTTGCCAGATTCGTATAAGTAAATGAAACTTTCCTAAATGAGTGTTACAGAAAGTGTCTAGACTGTTACTTAGATAGTAAGTGTCTTCTGCTGAGAACAGAGCCTGCCCAGCTGGCTTCTGATCTACGGTCTCTCATAGTCAGGCCCACATTCAGTTTGTTCCTACTGCCATGTTCCTTTCTGTCATATTTGACTCTGCATGTGAAAGTCCTTCCAACCAGTTGGATCTGAACTTGGACAAAAATGAGGATGAGGAGGGCTGTGATAGTGCACTGTAGGTATTTTATGAGTTGTTCAGTAGAATGAGCCTGCCACTGCAATCTGTCACCAACAAAATGTTATTTACAGATAGCTCAGCTGAGAAGTGTGTTGTCAAGACCATTAAATATTGCCTGAGTGGCTGGGGCAAATACTTGCGTAGTGAAGGAGAAACATTTTCCTCTTACAGAGCTTTTAATCCCAGTTAAACAAGAAAACAATTAAAAACCCCAGCCCCTCCACATACTCACAAGAACAGCATAAGACAGGTACTCATTGTAGGAAACTCTTACTGTAATTTAACCAGTTGGGCATAATAAGTAACTAAAAAAAGAAATGAGGAGTGAAAGGATTAATTAGTGTCCACCTACTGGGACCAGGTGTTTCTGTGGGCTGTTAATCAAGTTCTGATGGCTCACAACAATTTAAATATGGTATAAGTAATTAGGAATTCATTTTCCCAGTGGAAGAGAGACAACATACATAGATGCCTAGGAATATTACTGAAAAAACTTAAACTTGCAGCAGATCTCTGCCTTTTTCCTTACTTTGCAAGTACATAATTTAGGTCCTTAGTTGTCATGAGGTTCTGCTGCAAGGCACTTCCTGTCATTCAAGTTCCAAAAGAATTAAAGGGAATTTTATTGACTCTGTCTACTTTCCCCCACTCCATGTTTAATTCCAGTTCCTGGAAGCATTTCCTGGTGTTCAAAAAGTTTGATTACCTCTACCATTAGACTACAGAATGCTAAATAATACTTAGTTTGATCTACCTTTTGTCGTATATGAGACAGAAAATAGAAGACTTAATGGCCTTTTAGTACTCTACAGTTTTTTTTAGTACTTACAGGCTGAAATGCTGAGCAAAATTAAAAGTAATCACAGATGAACTGAAGACACTAGTTAAGTGAAAATTATAAAAAAAGTGGAAGAAATGGTACTGTGTGTCTGTTTTGACCAAGAAACCAACTTAAAAATAGCATGGTTACATAGGAGATGGTGAATTTAAACATTGGGAAATGGCTTGCAACAGACTTTCATGAAATTTAACCTTTTTTTTAATGGCTGTGCCCTGGTGACTAGGAAAAAAAACAAAAAAAAACCCCAACTGCAACAGAATCTTTACATACAAAACAAATCTGCACTCCTCTAGGAAAACTGACCAAAGTAGAAAGTGTAAATTCATAAAATGGCTTGAGTTGGAAAGGACCTTGAAGATCATCCAGTCCCACCCCCTGCCATGGGCCAGGGACACCTTCCACTATCCCAGGCTGTTCCAACCTGGCCTTGGACACTTCCAGGGGTCCAGGGGCAGCCACAGCTGCTCTGGGCACCCTATGCTAGTCCTGTCAAATCAAGTGGTGTTGCACAATACTAAGTTCAAGTCAAGAGCTATGTGGAAACTCACATTTCAGAGAAATAGTATATTAAGCTAAAGTTGTGCTCTTAAAACTTCTGCAAGTCTACAAACATTGTTTTTCTCTGTGCTAAAACTTTCTTCCGACACTCGGATTTATTAAAAAACTAAAGATTGTTTCAGTCAAGGGAGCAGTTTTGTTTGTATTTGTTCTTCATGGTGAAGATAGGCTTAATAGTGTAGTGTGTTAAAAAATTAAATGCTGTATTTTAATGTTGCTCTGTGAGGTTATGCTTACATAAAGAGGAATTGACCCACGTCCTTAAGTTCAGATTCAGTTTGTTAATGCCTTTTTCTTATTGTTGTGTCCATTGTAGGTTCCTGTGTAGTTCGAGATGCCACAGGGAACGTTAATGACACCATTGTCACCGAGCTGACAAATTGCACTGCTGCAGCTTGCAAACTAAACTATGATTTTTCATCCTGTCAGTCTCAAGCAGAGTGTCACTATGGGCTGATGAACAATTTCCAGGTATAAGACTTTCTTATTAATCTGTATATTGGCTTTTGTGTTTGGTTTTTTCTTCTGTTTTGGTTTTTTTGTTTGTTTTGTGGGTTTTTGATTGATTGTTTTTTCCTTGGATTTGTTGGTTTGAGTTTTTTTAATTGCTTATTAGGAAAACTCATAGGCTAAATATGCTCATCTCCATAAATACAAGTTTTATCTGGAATACGTGTGTGATACACTCTAGCTGGTATGCAGAAGAATATATACATGTGGAAAACACTTAGGTGTTTATACACAGGTGGTATAAATATTTACTTTTTTTCTGAGTAAACTGCTTAGATCAGGTGGTGGTGCTACAGCTTTCTTGAGGTACCTGTATGTTATCATTCCCTAGTGGGGGTAGATGTACTCACTTTTCAGTAGTGATGCTGAGTAATCATGTGTAGCCTCTTTCAGTAATTTGCTTGCTAAGTTTTTTAGAAAATACACTGACTTTTTAAGACTATTTTACATATTTATTGCAGCATCCTCCTTATTGGTAATATGGTAATGAATTTTCATTAAACATGATGTTAATATATTTAAAAATCCTCTACAAGTTATAGGGTAATTCATAGTCTTTCACCACAGCCAATTGGGCACTCCATGAACTACTGGTAAGGGTTTGAAAGAACCCAAGGAAAATGTACTTACTGCCCATTCATTTCAGCTGCGTTTGTGGTAGTCCTATCTTTGCCCAAAGTTGTTCTAATAGGTGTACAAGAAGTTTGGTAGAGATTGAGGTGAAATCCACTGATGAAATTTTTACAGTGGAATAATTTGAGTATTTTGTGTGGTGTTAACTTCGTTCTTGTTCAGAGAAAGTCAGAATTTCTCTTGTGGGATTGACAGATTTGCAAAATTCGATGACTTTCATCGTTTATTTAGGCAGAAAAGAACCAATATATTGTCAGATGTACAGCTGTGAATAGCACGTAAATGGTGTCCTCTGATTGTGTCTTTTAAGTCATGACTTTTATAAGGTTCTTAACATAAATGTTACTTGTACTTCTTACAGAGTATTTCTGCCTCCCAAATTATTCTTGCTTCTCTCTATGGGAAAGTGAGTTGATGGCAATTAGGAAAAGTAACTTTTAAGGCCAGAGGCAGCACAGAGAATGCAGTGCCCTTCACACCCCCTGCTTTGTAGGAGTTTTGAAAACCTTCTCTGTGAAATTTCATTTTTCTAATACGCAGTGGGACCTGGGCATTAGAAAAACACCCTTGCTGTTTCTTCTCTCATGCTCACAGCTTTTGCTGCGCATCTCTGAGAAGAGTCTGATTCTGTCTTCTCAGAAGATGTCAGAAGGAAAATGTTTGTGTGAGAGGCTGTTTATCTAACGAGGGGCTTGTCCATTTTATAACTGAACTGCTCTCAGCTTTGTATCTCTAAATGTTAGCTGTAAGGAGAGATTTTGTTTTTCATATGCAAGGCATGGTGTGGGGAGGGGGGTCCAAGCTTGTGCACCTCTCAAGCTCAAACATACATCTCTCTTCTGTATGGTAAATAACTGAGAACAAATCCTGCACAAACTAAAATTAATCCCTAATGTGAGGGAAGCTTGTTGTATTTTTCTTCCAGCTTGTAAATAGGCAGGTTCTGGGACAGAAAGTGCCAGTTTGTGTGCACAGCTTAATGACTTTATCACTTTAGGACACACTGTGCTGCACTCTGGAAACAAATTGATCTGAGGTTCCTGCTGGGGCAGCTCAGGGTTCGAGTGTGTTTGGGCAGCAGATAGATGACTTGTAGTATGATTTACCTGTGGAAATCTTAGATGAGAAACTTCAGATGAGGACAGCTGGTGAGATAGGCTTAGTCAGACTTGCCTAGAAAGACCATGTTTATTTTCTGTTACAGTCAGTGAATTACAGGTCCTCACAGGCTTCTGATATTTCTGGTCCGTGTCAGTGGTTATACTGTGCCCAGGCTGTCACCTGGTAAAAGACTAACTTCAAAAATTTGTTTTGGGCTCTATAGCCTCAGCGTAGAGCTTCCCAAGAAAAAGTTACAGCTTTATGTAATTAAAATGCAGATTTTTTAAAACTTCTGAAAGTTGAAAGTAGCATGATACTCAGTTGTTTTAATACAACATTTTTTGCTGCCTTAACTGTAAATGCCAGGCAAACATAATGAGGCCCTTATCAGCTGAAACTGTATGTCTTTGTCACCACACCAGTGGTTACAGGGCCAGTCTGCCCTTACAATTCTGCATGATCTTCCAGGGATCAAAATTTTAGTGCCATGGGTAGCTGTGTCTGTGGGCTCCTTGGTTCATGATCAGGAGGTTTGGATTATGTTGGGGATAGGAGGGAGGTGAGTTTAACACAGTGGGATACTGATTCTGCTGGATCTGGTTCCCCCTGTATTCTCCTACCTTAGAGAAGCTTCCTAAAGTCTCTTAACCTAAGGCATAACTTGTTAGCTTTTAAAATGCCAAATATTAATTGCGTACACTTTGCTGGGCTATCTCTCAAATTTATAGAACAGTGTAGTAGTTAAGAATAATGAATGTAAGTAATTGGATGCATTGGACAGAACCTAGAAAGAGAATGTAAAATATGAGTAGATTGCAAGAAGCAAATAGCAAGTTGAGGCAAGTGTAGTAAGGCGAAGGCATCAAAAAAAAACTGTTTTACATTGGATGGAAAGAAAAGTAATGGAGACTTGTACACAGATTCTGTCTATAACCAGGGAAGATTGATTAAGCCATCCTTGCAGGGAAGAAAATTTACATACTGTTTCTATAAAAATTATTGTGCACTTGTTTATTATCTTACTCTAGCAAAAGTTTCTTTCTACAATAATAGTAAAGCATTTACACCCTTTAGTTTTCTTCTATAACATAACGTAGGGCTATTAAAAATTGCCATTTTAAACTGTAATCTTTTGTGTTGCTTATAAAATTAAACTGGGGCATAGGAGGGATAGTTTAATAGATGTGTTGTTAGTTTTATTCCTCTATGATTAAAGGCCTGGAATGCCTTTTTTTGTTACCAACCACAAGTAGGCTTCGGGAAATTCACTCCTTCATTCATTACAGTACTCTGACAGCTACTTTATTCTCATCTTTTGCAACCTCCATTTATTAAATTTCTCTTTTTAAGCAAGGTATGGCTTGAACTGACCAATGAAACCTGATGTAGTGCACAGATTCAGCTGACTGAGAAGCCCAGCAGTCTTTGTCAGTCTGGTCTGGAGAAATCCACTAAATTTTACAATGAATTTAGCCCTAGGAATGTCAAGAAAACTTCATTAGGCACCTATGTGGTATGTCTGAGAACATACATGTCTGATCTAGTAAGATTTATTTAGACAGCAAGATTTTACAATTTCAGGTGACAATAACTTTAAAACAGGACTCTTCTGCATGTTTTTTCTTGCCTTCCTTCTGTCACTCTCCCGATAATTTAAATAAAATTGCCAGGGTGAAAAAGGCAAGTAACCAGTGCAAATGATGCAGAACCACATTGTGCTTGAAAAGCACCCTGCTGGGTTTGGTCTGTTGACTGAAAACATAAGCTTTTTCAAGATGGTATAAAATTATTCAGCAGTGGCTGTCTTAAAGCAACTTCGGGTTTTGTCTCATAAAGAAAAGTATTCTATTAAACTATGAATGTTTTTTAAATACACAGTTATGTATCTTAATTCATGTGACAGATGCAAAGCTGGATGCAACTATGGTACAGAAATAAGCAGTAGAATAGGGGAATCACAGAACGTTTTAAGTTGAAAGGGACCTTAAGGAAGATCTTATTCCAATCCA
The DNA here is from genome assembly GCA_013397915.1 of Daphoenositta chrysoptera. NCBI lineage: Eukaryota > Metazoa > Chordata > Aves > Passeriformes > Daphoenositta > Daphoenositta chrysoptera. Next base: position 135,685 of record VZRO01001162.1, on the reverse strand, counting down.
CATGCCATAGACAGGGATGCCACTCACTTTTTTATATGCTCTGTCCTTCTTGTAAGACATCTTAAGGTACTGGAAGGTATCAGCTTCTTACTCGTCCAGCTTACTAAGGACTGCATATTTGATTTCCATCATTGAGATTACAAAGATGTGCTGGAATTTGATGTTGGGGAGATAGGAAGCAAGTTTGTCTTGACCTTGTGTTTTTGAGTGGGAAAAAAAGCCTAACTTAAAATGGTGGAGATTTTGAGAAAATACAATAAACATTCCCAAGATGTTACCCAGTTTCACTTTTTTTATTGCTTGGGTTATCTGAGACCATGTTACTCAGCAATAAGGTAGTTGAAATATGTAACAAATTCCAAAGTATTTTTCTTCCATTACTTACTCCGATCTTCTTATGAGCCCATGAAGACTTTTGCCCTTCAAATTACAGGGCTGGATACTATGTTGTGTGAAAAGCCACCATCTCTTGTCCTGAAATCACGATGCATTTATATCCCCATATCTGTCTCTAGTTTCATTCATTTATATGAGTGCATGATATTTAGACAGCTTTGAAGTGAAGAGTACATACTATATTTTTTTCTGTTTGTGTGGTTAATGGTGCTATCCATTTGTGTAGTGTACTATCTCACACATTTTTAAAAAAATTATTTTGCTTTCAGGTGATGAGCATGGTATCTGGATTTGCGCCACTGATTTCTGCTGGTATATTTTCAGCCACCCTGTCATCTGCACTAGCATCTCTTGTGAGTGCCCCTAAGATCTTCCAGGTAAGTAAGGGAATAAAAGGGTAATGTTTTAAAGAATAATTAATTTTGAGTCATGATTTTTGGAAGAGGACTCTGACATACTGCCATCATGATCCGTATCAGATGACATCAGTAGATTGTTCTAATATTTACCTCTTGTTTAGAACGGGAGAACATTGTGTTAGTGTTTCCTGATGGTTCCTGAGTATATTTTGTTTTGCCTTCTTTCTAACAATTGAATCTCCTTCTTTAATTGGGTTAAGAAAAGATGAGTGGGGAGTCAGTTGTATTGACACAGAGAACTAGTGTGTGTATTGGGCAAACTTTCCACTTCCTGAGAAAACATAGTCTCTAAACAAAGACTTTTTGTGATTGTAAGGCACTAGTCAAGTAAAACAGTTACTTATAGAAGAGCAAAGCTGCTTCTTGAAGCCACACATTACTGAAGGATAGAATAGTGGAAATGCAAAATGTCAAGATGCAAAGACAGTTGAGAATATAATTAGTCCATGATGGCTGTAAACCATCAGGAAGTGTTTAGAAAGATAATATGCAGTGGAAGATGGGATGAACAAAATGCATGCTGACACTTGATTTTTTTTTCCTTAGGCTTTGTGCAAGGACAGCATTTATCCAGGATTTCAGATGTTTGCTAAAGGCTATGGGAAGAACAATGAACCACTGAGAGGATATATTCTAACATTTTTAATTGCTCTTGGATTCATACTAATTGGTTAGTTTGAAGTTTTAGTAAATCTCAATCCCCTTTTGTCCTTTAGAAAGCATTCCAATCTATGTTGTGGACTTAATGACAGGGTCCTAGAGATCTAATGCACAGCTTAATTCTCATAATTCTAAATCTGGTTATTTTGGGGCTTACTTTCTCCTATCTTCTAGATAAAACTCTACCAAGAACTGCAGTAAATTTTAACTGCACTTCTCTTTTTAACCACAGGTATATGTCCTTTCTTGAGGTAGAGAGATGTTAATGTTAACATCTTGTAAATATAAAAGTTTATTTCAGGTTTTTAATAATGACAGACAACTTCAGTAAAATTTAAATGAGCAATATTATTTAAGGTGTGTTTTTCTGTTAAGTTCCAAACAGTAGAGATGAGTGCTGACACTGCTGTTGCTAAAGTTAATCCAAGTATTATTAATTACATGTGCTCTCTGTAGGTGCCAAACTAATTGTGCTGTGTCCATCCATGAGTCCTGTGCCAGTGCTTTAAACTTCTTCTCCCAATTTGCTGTCCTCCTTCTTCCACATCTGCTTGAGGCAGAGATACACCCATGGGGTCTCTACTGACCCATTCTAACTGGAAGCTTGGTTGCAACTAGAAACTTGCAGACTAGGATGGCACATTCTGCATTTTGATCTTTTTTTTTTTTTTACGATGGTGAAAGTACACATACAAATGTTCTGTACCATGCTGCCTCAAGGAAAGGAGATCATCAGGTTTTCCCCTCTCACTAAAGAGGATGTAAGCATCACTGTTGTGATGGTGCTGGTCTGTAATAATTCTGACATTCTTCAGAACCCAGTGTATTGGTGCACTGTTTGATCCAAGCCCTGCTGGGAATTAAATTTTCTCAATTAATGATTTTGAGAAAGTATGTAGTGCTTCCAGAGTGCTTCTACGCTTGGTAGTGCTTGTATTTTTGAAACTGAAAGCTACACTTCGTAATTGTTTTAAGGTAACTTAGTAAATAGGAGATCATAGACATAAAGCTCTGTCAGCAGAAAGGGTAAACTGCATTTTCTTAGAATATATCATAAAAGAAGGTTCTTTGTAGCAGAATTTTTACTCTCTAATCTGCAAAGCCATTGGATGATACCTTCGATAACAGCCTCCTTTTTTTTATTTTCATTTTACAGCCGAACTGAATGTCATTGCTCCAATTATTTCTAATTTCTTCTTGGCCTCATACGCCTTGATTAACTTCTCTGTATTCCATGCTTCTCTTGCAAAATCTCCAGGTAGGAACTACATTTGGGGGTGGGAGTTTAGTAGCCTTGCAATTCCTTTATGCATAAATGCAGTTGAAAAGGTATTAAGGTAAATTAAGGTTTAGTTTAATTATTAAATTATGTAGTTGATTCTCATGGCAGTAAAAGCTTAATATGTTGTATTATTTGTATTGTATTTGTTGTATTGTATATGTTGTATATATTGTTGGGTCTTCTGAAATTTTGAGAACTGGCTGATCCAGTAGGGCTTGGGAGCTACTAATCTTGTCATTTTTGCTGAGGCAACACAAGGTAATTCAGACTTTATTCAGAAACTCTGGAAAAAAGCTTTCTTGCTAATTCAGTATCTGGTGTTGGCAAGCCACCGTTTTGTTGTCTTCAGTTTCTGCTAATGTGTTTCATCTTCCAGTCCAGAAAGAAACAGGAATTGCTGGTGGTATTGCCACATTTTTATAGTCCTTAGAGTGGGAGTTTGGTTTAACTACAGGAATAAGCCAAAACCTGGTACCTGCAGAACAGATGTACATCATACCCAATGTACATGCAAGCTGTACTGGAATAACTCCCTTTAAAGCTTCTTAAGTTACTGACATGGTAGTTTTTGGGTTTTTTTCTTCTCAGAGGATGGGCATGCCAGTTTGCATAATAGTTCTAACTTTAATATCTCTATAATTAATACACTTGTTAATCTTGGATGTGTTCGTGGGGGTGTGCATGATTTTGGAAAAACTTGCAGTAAATAAGGCTGTAAAACAGTGACAGTCCAGTACTTTGATGTATCCAAGTTCTCTTTGGATATGTCTGTACTTTTCCTTTTCATGTAGTGAGAATTTCTATGTGAAATAAAAAAATGCACAACTGAAAACAGTAGTATATAAGAAACTGAGGTATGAGATGATTATTTATGTTTTACTGCCTTTGAAAGGAGAAATTGAATGTCAGCCAAGCTATTGCCAAAAGTTCCTGGAGCCCAATTCAATAGACATACTGGCACAAGCATCCTCAACTTTCCTTCTGAGCTGTGCTTTTAGAGGACAAAATTAGGAACATTTACATATCTTGTGTGAGAAAGATGCAAATTCATTTGAAAGGTGTTGGAAAATTGAAAGCATAAATGTGCCAGTCTATATTTTTTACATCAACTCAGACATTCACATGAAATGGATGCAGAATACCAGGGAAGGGGAAAAGACACAGTGCCTTCCTTCTCTTGTAGTATTGTTTAAATTAATTTTCTCCTTCTTTTTTCTGTCCTCCAAAATTTTATTTTGACTAGGTTGGCGCCCTGCTTTCAAATACTACAATATGTGGATTTCTCTTGTTGGAGCTATTCTGTGCTGCATTGTAATGTTTGTCATTAATTGGTGGGCAGCACTTCTAACCTATGTCATAGTGCTTGGGCTTTACATCTATGTCACTTATAAGAAACCAGGTATGTACAGGGGCTTTTGGTTTTGGAGGGGGGAAAGAAGGGAAAAAGTCATGGGTTTGGTGGGTAAAAACCCCAACAACTTCTTTCTGTTCGGACCACTAGTTTAAACTTCTGTTTCAGGCTTTTTTAGTTGTAATTAAATGGAATTTTGCCTGTGTAGTCACTGCTGTTCCCCCTCCTCCCAAATTATGAAGATGCGACTTAGGCATAAATGTCAGAATGAAAATTGGAGGAAATGTGCATATGCAAAATGGTAAATTCATTGTGGCTGTCAAGAGATGTGTATGGGAGCAAAAAGAGATGATAGTGCGGTCTTTCTTTTCCTCATAAAGAGAATAGTCTGAAAGGATCTGCTTAATCTAGCAGTTTTCCACTGAAAGTATCTGACTTTGTTTAGGCAACGTTTTGAGATTTTTTCTTTGCTGTGATATAAAATAGCACAGCAATAGTTTCCTCAAGTGAAGTTGTTGTGGTCTTTGAAATATGGAGATAAAAAAAGTCAGTTCTTCCTTCCTTAACTTGTTTGCTAAAACTTCTACAGAAATGTTATCTTGAAATAAAATTGCCTATTTAGCTTTAGGGTTTGTTGATTTGTATTGTGTAAAATGTATCAAGGTGTAGTTTAAATCTAGTTTTCAGCTGGTATCCAGCATTCATTTTGTGATCATGTAGTTTTACAATGGACCACTGTAAATAACACATTGGAACCTCAAATCTTCCAACAGATGTGAACTGGGGATCCTCAACTCAAGCCTTGACTTACCTGAATGCACTGCAGCATTCCATTCGGCTCTCAGGAGTGGAAGATCACGTGAAAAACTTCAGGTAACGCTTTGTAGCGGGTTCAGTTAGAAAACTGGGCGGAAACACCAATTTAGTGTAGTGGTTTAGTTCACTTACTTGCTTTTGTGAGATATGAATTAGGAGAAATGCAAAGCAGGCTTAAAAACTTTAAAGAGTATAAAGAAAGTTTATTATTACTAGAAATAAAAGAAACACTAAGAAAGTAAAGAGAAAAGAACCATTCCCCTCTTTTCAAGCATCCCCCACTTCTAGCACTTCTCCACCCCCCGCCCCCGCCTGTTCCAGCACCCAACTTGCACACAGGATAACTAAGATGGAATTTCTGGTCAGTATTAAAGTTCTTAAAAAGTCTCTCCAAACCCAGGGAAAAAAAAAGAGGTCTTCTCTCTGCTCCAACGTGGTTTCCAAACTGCTACCTGCAACAGTCCTGCCCTCCTAGAAACAGTCTATTGCACTGAAAACATAATAATCTCTCCCATGCAAATCTTACAGTCTTTTC
>VZRO01001162.1:99807-130141 GCA_013397915.1 Daphoenositta chrysoptera | reverse complement strand
TCCCGCATAGCTCACTTTCTCTTTCTCTTTCTGACCTTAATGCCATGTTGAACAGCTTACTCTTGTTGGACTGTACGTTGGAGGAAAAGCCCTTTTCCTTTGATGCTGCCAGCTATTTGATGTTTTCTTCAGTCTGAAAAAGCTGGAAATTGGCTCCCCCCGGGTTTGCACAGGGCCACGTGGAGTGGGGGAATTGAAGCCCCTCCCAGGTCTTGGGAGCCACTCTGGGGTCTCAGCTGTGCAGCTCACGGGTGTTCCTCAGCTGCCCCTGGCTTTGAGGGGGGGTCTCCCGCAGCATTCCAGGGACTTGTGCCCTGGCACCGGGGGGAGGGGAGGCTTGGGCCCGCTCTGAGGGGCGGGGCCTGGAGCCATTCCCGCTCAACCCCATCCCAGCAGGAGAGCTGGATTCAAAGAGGAAGTTTCCACACCTCCAGCAGGTTTAAATATGCAAACTCAAAAAAGCGCAGTGGGGTCGAGAAACTGACAATCACCTCAGTTCCAACCCACGACACGCTTTCACTAGGGTGCTGTCACGAGGTTTGCTGTCAGGGTTTCCATTAAGTCCATGTTCATCTGCTGTGATTCCATCCAAATGAATGGAATTACAGATTGAGTGGGATTCTTGACACAGGTGCCATCCTCTGAGGTTATGGAGAACCTGGCAGCAGCACCATTTTCAAAGAAAGCATCCATGGCATTTCCTGTCACTTGGGAAAATACTCCAGTTCTGACCCCTGGGCTCTCTTGGAAATGATTAGATTTTCCTGCAGAAATACAAGATACAACATTCATATTGCTTATGTACAGACCGGTGAAATAGGATGTGTCAATCAGTTGTGATAGGTATCAGCAGAGCCTCAAGGAATATGGCAGTGAAACTCAGTTACAAATGTAGTAATATGAGTATTAATGGGCTTTCCACTTCCAGACTTAAAAAAAATGTGCTGGCTGTTGTAGGTGCAAACCACAAAATTGGAAGTTTAATTAGGAAGCAGCTCTTTGTTCTGAAGTCGTAAGGTGCCATTAAAATCCTTTGAAAGTTTAGACACTTCCTCTTTTAAAACTGATTTAAAAGTTGCCTTTGACTTACTTGTACTAGGTTGGCTCTGCCTTCTGAAGGAAAGTAATGTAAAAATGAGCATAGGATTCCAGTATTTCTGTTGGACACAGAAGAATCTAAGCTGCAAAATGCAAGGGATGTGACTTACCAGTGGGGGAGAAAAACTTAATCCCTCTGACCTAGTCTTGTCTAAAATCTGTTCTTGAACTTTTTAAATGTGTAGATTTTCAGATTTAATGGGATTACTGAATTTTTTATGCAATTAGTCATAGATCTGCTGACAGTTGGGTAACAGCTGATCTTTTCTTAATTTAGCACAGTCTTATTAAAGTGGATGAGTTTATTACATTTGCAGTGATTGTCATGTTGTTTTGGCTAATATTTGGAAGAAACTTTTCTGTTAATAAAAATACCCCAGAACTCCAGGTTAATTCCAATCTTTTTTTCCCCCTCTTAATTCTAGACCTCAGTGCTTAATTATGACAGGTGCTCCAAATGCACGTCCTGCTTTGCTCCACCTTGTCCATGCTTTCACCAAGAATGTGGGCTTGATGATCTGTGGCCATGTACATATGGTAAGTTTATTCTGTCGTTACTTTATAAAGTTAACTTCGTGGTGTTTTTCTCCTGTCTGCTTTGGGGCTTGGTTTTGTTTTTTTAAGCTGTTTGCTTTTTGTTTCTGGTGCATGTTTAGGTTTTGGGTTGTTTCCTTGTTTGTTTGGTTTTTTTTAAATGAAAGCATCATTAGACATTAAAAAGTGCAAAAAGATATTTACTGGTAAGTTGTGCTAATGTATGGGTCATCACTATTCCAGTTAGGTGTACTACAGGGGAAAATTTGTAAAAAATCAGTACCTTTGATTGTTTGATACTTAAATGCTGAAGGACCTTTTACTTCTAATTGAAGTGAACATTGGGAGATTGATTCCCATGTAGAGTTCTTACAAAGCCTGTGAGAAAAGAAACCTTCTTGAATAGGGAAGTCAATACCAATTTAGCCAATAGCTAAAAATTGCTTTTAACCTTCCAAGTTGTTTTTTATTCCTTGAGTTACAGATTCATTTAATTGTCAGGTTTTTCCTCTTCCCTTTCTGACCAGCCCCTGATACTTCACTAAGTATCCTTGGGTGTTTTTGTCAGAATATCAAGTGAGGATGTTCTTGCAGAGGGCAGTGTGTGTGGGGGTGGTTCTGCAAAGACATAATTTGTACAGTTCTTACTATTTAGTGTCTTCTGTTGTAAACCTAAAGAGTGGTTTTGTGATGGTGGGAAGGAGGCAATTTTCAAGTAATTTTTCTTAAGAATCAGCTTAGCATGAGTTGTATTAATTGAGATGTAGGGTGTCTGTCATAGAGTGATGTGTACCAAAACTTCCATTTAGCTACAGAGAGGCTGTGGCATCTCTGATAAATATTGATAAATGCATTTTAACACATTGGGATTCTGTAGTTTCGCTTCGTATCTTAAGGCCAAACATTTGTCACATCACTAAGAACATTTAAGCAAATGTGACTGAGAGATGTCATCCAGGACTGACATATGTCACCTGTCCAGCCTTCTGCAAGGCCTTCAGCACAGTCCTATGTGACACACATATCTCCAGATTGGACAGACATGGATTTGAAGGGTATAGGATTCAGTGAATGAGGAGCTGGCTGGATGGACACAGCCAGAGAGTTGTGGTCAATGGTTCCATGTCCAGCTGGAGGCCAGTGATGAGTAGTGTCCCTCAGGGCTGTGTCCTGGGACTGGGGCTCTTCAGTACCTTCATCAGTGACACGGACAGGGAGATCAGGGCCACCCTCAGCAGGTTTGCAAGTGACACCAGGCTGAGGGTGCAGTGACACCCCTGAAAGACTTTGAATAAAAACACTGATTACTCTTAAATGTGTTTAAATTTACTGCACTTATAAATATGACTTGCTTCTGAGCTAATGAACAGATGAGAGCAAAACAAGTTAATGCAGTCCACATACAGGTACTTTGTCTTAAGAAACTTTTAATTTCTGTCTATATAAACTTAATATTTCAGTGAATATGAAAGTCCAAACCGAGTAATGCTAGGGAGTTAAGGTATGACATATGTAACCACTGCCTTTGAAAAGTAGGGCTATACAGAAAAGAACAAGGTGGTGTCATCCGTCTTGTAGGAAAGTAACTCTGAAGTTTTTTTGGGAGCATATCCTTTCCCTGTTTAAAATTACTTTCTTACAAGAAGGGTAGCACTACTTCGCTCTTCAATAGCTTTGACCATGTGGTCAGAGTCTGTGTCCTTCTGCAAAAACTGGGCTGCATTGTTCTTGATTATACGTCATCCTGTGTTCTGCATTTTGATGTCTAGGAGGAACACAAAATGATTCATCCCAACAGAAATAACATAAAGGAGGTCTTTAAAGAGGAGGTGACTTTGACTGCAGGATACAAATACTCACATAAAGCGTAATATTAAGTCATCCTAGATCTGTGTATATTTCTTTACGAAGCCCTTTTCTTGTAAAACTATGTTATGCTTTGGAGGATAAGCTTGTGCCACCCCTTGGGGAAGAGGGCTGTGCTCTACAGGAAAAAGATTGCTAAAGTTTGAGCAACACTCGTCCTGAAAATAGTAGAAGTTTTTCAGTCTTTGCTGCTGATAATGCCTGGTATTTTGTGGTTTGGGGTTTTTTTGATAGTGTGAAAGCATGTTTGGAGGTTCTCTGAGTTTGAATTAGTTTCTAGCAGTGACATTAAAAAATTAGGAAGGGCTTTTTTACTCCCATTACTGATGTTCCTAATTTTTGTTCCCTTCCCTCTTATTATTTCATTATTTTGAAAGGGTCCTCGGAGGCAAGCCATGAAGGAACTGTCAACTGATTTGGCTAAGTATCAGCGATGGCTAATTAAAAACAAGATGAAAGCTTTCTATGCACCAGTGCATGCAGAGGACTTGAGGGATGGAGGACAATACTTAATGCAGGTATTTTTTAAAAACAATTAAAGTGCTCAAAATGCACATAAAAATTGGAAGTGGCTTTATACTTTGAAATATGTTTCTTTTGCAAAATTATCTTAAAGCTTTGGTGAAAAGTACTTTATTATTCTCTTAAGCAGAAAATAGAACCTTTAGTTTAGCTGTGTCAGTAACTTGTTATTTTATAAAATACTTCTTGTTCTTCTTAGGCTGCTGGTTTGGGTAGAATGAGACCTAACACCCTTGTCGTTGGATTTAAGAAAAACTGGAGACAAGGTGATATGAGAGATGTTGAAACTTATATCAATTTATTCCAGTAAGTAGAAAATACAAAGTTTTAGCTGCTATGTTCCATTTCAGTATGTTTGGTAGTAAGTAAAGAAATATCTTAGTTACATGAAGTCTCTTTCAGGTAGACCTAGATTTTCCATTCAACAGTCTTCAGGTTTTTTTCTGATATGGAAATTAATAAGCAAACCTTTATAGTTTAGGCAGATTAGAAATCCCCATAATAACTTCCTGTATCTATAAAGAGTTGAGGCAGAAGTCGGAGGTTTGAGAGCTACTGTCTGAAAAGAAGAAATACTTCATTCACAAGATACACAGCACTGACACCCAGGATAGCACAGAAGGGAGAAGAGAAATGAGTATCCAGTGTAACTTGACAGTACTGAAAGGCAGACCAGTTGTGGTTGAAAAATGTAAGAGTAACTTGTGCTGCTACCCAAACACTTAAGGAAAAAAACAGTGTCTATTTTACTTACCCAGGTTTTTGTGTTCAGCTGAAGTGCTGCTTAACCCACTGCCTTTGTGCTTTATATTTTTCATTTTCTGTGCTTTTAAAAGAGAGAGAGGATGGGGGTTGACAGGTAGATATTAGAAAAGGACAAAAAAAGTCATCTCACCCAGGTTTTAAGAGAAGAGCAGGGGCACCAAATACAGTGGAAAAATAAGGAAACACATTGGTTAGTTTTTCTTTTTTTCCTATTTTATTTTGGGATGGCTTTTGCAGGAAGATCTGTCAAGGTCACCAGGTCATGTGGTTCTCCACATCCCTAAAGAAACCTCAGGAGGTAATAACTGCAGGTCAAATGTATTTCTGGAAAACTAAAAGTTTCTGAAGCACACAATAGAAGCACATCTAATCTCTACAAATCTAACACATTAAATAATGAAATTAAAATGTTCACTAATAGACAAAGCAAATCTTAAATCAACCTCAATTTTTCTTGCACTTTTTATAGAATACAGTGATACTTCAAACATTTCTAATCTAGTCTTAATACTTCGAAAGGGAAGTGTTTAATTAGTGAAATCTTGAGAAATTTCTGTCTGTGGAAATATGGGAGGGAGTTCTCTGATTTATGGTTGGTTGTAATGAATGAGGCATTTATATGTAAAGGATGGTGATTAATGACTAATGCAAACTGTATGATATGGTTAAGTTTATGTTTTTCTTGTCTTATATTTTGGGGGTGGAGTTGTTACTAATTTTACTCCTCTTTTACTCAGCAATTTATTCAGGGTTTTAGCTCTTTCCTATAGTAATGAAGTTCTGCCTCTTTTTGAATGGAGTAATTTCCAACTTTATCAGATGTAATGGGACATTATAAAGCTGCACATTTTAGCTAACTTACAGCTATTCTGATATTAAATTACATCATCTTAGGTGTTTTTTAACACCCACATGTTTTGGAAAGATGTCAGAAATCTTTAGTTCTCAGATCAAAAAGATCTACTAAAAATAAATCCCTTTTTTGATAGAGGGAGATGAAAATTTGTATTTCTTGGTGTGTCTTATATCTGTGCAGAATTTGAGTTACTTATTCTTGTTGCTTTTATTAAATCACTGTTTTGTATAATGGAGGGGGTGAGGAGAGGAAATAGACATCCTTTCTAGACATTATTTTTCCAAATATGATGTTCAGTTTAGAGATGCAGTTTATGTTTTGGAATTGAAACTGACATTCTAAAGCAAATTTATGATTTTGGACTTCCAGTGGCAGTGCTTAATTACTTAATCACTGGAATTTGTTCAGGGAGGGTGCATTTTTCATTTGGTAAAGAAAAAGCTGTAAAATATTTTATTTTTGTCCCTTTTGTTTAGTGATGCCTTTGATGTTCAGTATGGTGTAGTTGTCATTCGCCTCCAGGAGGGCCTGGACATTTCTCACCTTCAGGGCCAAGGTATGAGTTCTTCGTTCTATCTGGTGAATTGCTGTTCTAATTCCCTTGTAAAACTGCATTCTAAAAATACTAAACCTCAATAAAAAAATCAACAGAACACCCACCGCTGTTGTGGTGCAATAAAATTCAGTGAAATTAGTAAGTCTGAACTGCAAGGTAGTAACCCATGGTCAGCAGCAGAACTTGGGTTTTCTGTGTGTTTCACCTTTCTGTATTTGCAAATTGTATACAGCTGCTTCCAGAAGATCTGTCACTTCAATGAAACTAACTAGTGATTCTGGCAAGTTGACATCAAATATTTGGGGCTCAAGCCCAGAAATTGTGAAAACCACGACAAATATTGCACAATGCAGGAATGCCATTTTGTTTGGTGTGGTCTGTACACAGAGTAATTTAGGGACTCTGAGTAGTCTGCCTCGGATTTGGAAAGGTTTTCCATGTAGAAGGCTTAGTTGTGCTTTGTCAGTAGTGTTCTTAAGGGGAATGGTGTAATTTTAGTTAAATTCCAAGTCTGTGAGATGTGGTGCAGCTGTCCGCTGATTTGATAATGTGTAAGTTTGTGGCTTGCTCCATACAATGCTGCTACCATGAGAAGGTATGACACAAGAAGGGGCATCCCCCTGAAAGAGGGGGTTCCTTCACTTGAAAAGATGAATGTTTTAGTATTTGGAGAGAGTTCAAGGGCGCCTGTCACTGTGTGCAGGAGGGCAGAGGGGTGTGATAAATGGCAAGGAGTGAACCTGCAGTGTGGAAACAACACTGCTGAGAAAACTGGGAATGTAACACCAAGGTGTCAGAAGAATCTTGGTACCCACTGGGGTCTGTGAGTTTGCTTTAGCTCTGACAGCTGCTGCACAGAAGACAAACTTGGAAGGAAGGCTTGGCACTGAGACAGACACACTTGGTCTGTGCCGTATCTACGGCTCATCTTCCTCTTGGAGTTAAAAGTAGAAAGAGAAAACATTGCACAGAGTGATTTTTTAATTTTTTTTTCCCCCCTCCTAGTTGTAGTTCCACAGTGTTACCTAGCTCTGTTTTTAGACTCTGGGAATGCAATCAACAACCACAACCTGGGAGAGTACCAGAAAATGGTAGCTCTGGTCGGAGGAGGAGCCTCTTTGTGCTCTGAAGCCCTTTTGCCATGGTGTAACAGTTGCAACAGCGTGTAATTAATTCTGAACCAGCACTGTATCATCACATTTCACTGTTGATACCATTTGTAACAATTCAGTGGTTTCTAATGAGTTTTTGCTTTCACAAAGATGTGCTATCATCCCAAGAGAAGTCTCCCTGCACCAAGGATGTCATAGTAAAAGTGGATTATAGCAAAAAGTCTGAGACAGACACTTCCATAGCTTTTGCTCCGTCATCCAGTGAAAGAACTCCCACACCACGCAAAGGTAACTGCTAGTTAGCAATGAAACCTGAGTTCCGTCTCTTTTTCTCTCTCATTTCCTCCTCAGTTCCTCTCTCTCTTTGCCCAGGGATTATTTAGGGGATTTTTCTGTTAGTGGAGTAGAAGTATCATGCTTTTATAAATGGTGATGTCTAATCACTTAAGTACTTGGGTTCCGAGCTCACTAGTATGTAAAATAAATATTTGTTTCTAGTCCCCTAAATAAAATAGGTGGTAGGCAATGACTTAACAATGGATTTTCTTTGTAACTGAGTTTGAGAGACATTAAAAAATGCTTCAGGATTGTGCCCCCACATCTGTACGTTACGAGGGATTGGAAGGCTGCTGAATTTATGAAGGTTTGTTCATCTCAAACTAGACTATTACATGCATGTTAACAGACAGAAATCATTCAGAATACTTTGACATGACAATAAGCAGCTTTACTCTTTTCTGACAAGGCAAAAACCTTAATAGTTAGATGGGCAGTGGAAGTATATATAATTTTTTTTGAAGTAGAAATGAATCTTAGGATTTGGTAGACTGCATTTGTGTGCTTTTCTCTGTGCAAAAATCTGCTTCATTTCGCATCTTCATTTTCTAATTATTTTTTAATTTACATTTGCATTGTTTTCGTTAATATCATAAAGGAAATTAACCTTTTTATTTTGTATCTTTAAAAACCTTCCAGAGGAGGACGAGGATGGAAAGACCTCAACACAACCACTGTTGAATAAAGGCAGGCATTTTCCACCTTTTTGTGTTAAATCATTCTTTCCCATTGTTGATTTCAGTTTTCCTTTTCTAATTCTTTCTACACCTAAGTACCAGAGAGGAAAATACCAACCATGCAGTGTTTATTTGTTTCTCCATACCTTCTTTAGAACATGCTTCATCCTTAGGGACTAGGCTGTGAAAAAAAATGAACATTGTGGAAATTCCCAGAAGAAGTTGCTACTGAGAAAGGATTGTACATAAATGTTGGAATTAAAAAAAAAAAAAAAAAGTTAAAAGCTTTTCTCTTAAAGTAACATTTGAAATGTGTTAAGGAGCTTTCTGCTTTCTTAATTCTCTGTCTCAGGTGTCTGTTCAGGAAAGACCATCTGATGGTGTAGTGGAACTGCTCTCAGTTTTATCTTCTAAAACCATGGTTGTTGCTCTGTTATTTGGAATAGTTCAATATCCTGAAAATTAAGGCATAGTACAGCAACTCAGTGAGGTGAACATGTGAAATAATGCAAGGTAGTCATTCAAATCAGCATTTTCAGAAATCAACTGAGCAGTTTTCACTTCCTGGTTTATTTCAGACTTTTTCTGCGTTAATCAGGTATTTTTGCCTTAACTGCAATTCATCTGAACTGTTTTGACATTTTCTTTGTAATTTCAGCAGCTAGAAGCTTTTGTGTTTTAATAATGGAGAGTGAGATTACATCTTGAAGCACAAGATGGCAGTTTGGACAAAGTCCCAGTATGCAATAAAGTAGTATATTAATGTAAATCAGTCACAGATGTGCTCTAAATTTTAAAAATTCCTAATAAAATAAGGACAGAGATGAATGCCAGACTCCTGGCTGTTTCTCAGACTGAGGTTTTAATTAAGAGAAAGAGGTTAGGGGTTTTCTCAAAAAAAATTACCTGTACTATTCTAACTGAAAATGATATTATTGTCTTGTTCTCAGTAAATCAAATAACTTTGTTGTGCAAAACAGTACTTCTTGCAAAAACAGGGCCCAGTATGCATAAGTAGTTTTTAATTTCACCACATGCTTAAAGAAAACTGCATATAAGGAAAGAATTGCTTAGGACATGGTATTTTCTTGTAAAATTAGTTATTTACATATTTTTAGGGAAACTCTGTCATTTGAAGAGGTAGAGTGCATGGCCTAAAGCTCTGGAGCAAAGTTAATTAAATTGTCCAGGCAAATGCCTGTGTAAAGACCTCACACATCTTTTATTTCTGAGATGCCTGCTAAATGACTTCAGCTGCTGAAATTATGAGTCTCCAGATGCCCTAAATAGAGCCAGTTTGGTTTATATCCTGTCAATCAAAATTTGGAATTGGGTTGGGGGGTGTAAAGGAAAACTTTTAATTTAAAAGTAGTTTTATCACAAAATATTAACAGTTGCATTTGATGATTTTCAAGCTGGTTAAGCAGAACACTCCAAAACCAAAATTTCACCACACGTTTTTTCCAGATTCAAAGAGCTCATCTTCTCCTTTAAACTTGGCTGACCAAAGACTTCTTGATGCCAGTTCTCAGTTCCAGAAGAAACAAGGCAAGAGCAATATTGACGTCTGGTGGCTCTTTGATGATGGAGGTAATGTGCTTTATGCTTAAAAAGCTTTAAATGTTGTTAAAAAATTATTGGAGTATTTTTGGACTATTTCATAATAGATATCTGTCATTCAGTTCATATTAAATCTGTACTATTGAACGAAGTGCCGTTTTTGTAATCTTTCTCAAATTCTGTTCTAAACCCAGGTCTGACACTGTTGATTCCTTACCTTATTACAACCAAGAAGAAGTGGAAGGACTGCAAAATCAGGGTGTTCATTGGTGGAAAAATAAACAGGATTGATCATGACAGAAGAGCGTAAGTTTGCCTTAGAAATTCAATTTCAAGTGCTAATACAACATGTTACACATTGGATTATTTTGTCTTCCTACTTGCCTTATTTCAGTTGTTCTTTGCTTGAGGTGTAATCATTTTCCATTGCCTTTCTCCAAAAAAGGTTTTGTTTCCCACAGATTGTTTTTGGATGAGTTATCTCAAAGTAATTTTTATGCAATATTATCTGACACTAATACTTTCTTTTTCAAATACTTTCTGAGATTATCTTCAAGGGAGAGGTCTTCTCTTATTTCAAAGTCATAAAACTGTTTGGATTTTTTTCCAAAGCATGTGTTGACTTATAGTCATATACCAAGTCAGTTTGATTTTTCTCCTTGTTACATTTAAGATGACTTTTTTCTGTTTCTTCTCTTTTCTGTTGTGGTTGTTATTACCAGACATCTGTCTGTTTAATCTGTAAAAGGATTAAAACTATGATAACGTATAAAGGCTTGTATTTCTGATGCAGGATGGCTACTTTGCTCAGCAAATTTCGGATAGACTTCTCAGATATTATGGTTCTTGGGGATATTAATACTAAGCCAAAGAAAGAAAAGTAAGTCTCAAAACACATCTTGTTTGTTCATTGAATTTTTTATGTCTTTAATTTAGAACATGTCATTCTTTCCTGCATAGGTTATGGTACAGAAGTTCTTGTGACATCCAGCGTTTCACAAAAATGCAGGAAATTAATAACTCCTTTGTTAAGAATATAGAAATCTTTCGGTTTTTTTGAATCTTTGGTTCTTAGACTGTAATACTGAATTCATAAAAATTAAGGAAAAAACGGAAAAAATCCACGTTTTCTGGAGGAATCCTCTTTAAAAAGAGAAGCACTCACCAAAACTTACATGGTTTAAGTCTCATTTAGAGTCTTAGTTTAATGTAGCAGATCTTGGTCTTGAAATAGTCTGATCTGGGTTTTTTTCTGTATTTTTTTTCCCTTTTAAAAATTGCTTGGACAGTTAATGTACACAGGAATGATCATACATATGGTATTTCTTACTTCCAAGTCCAAAAAAGCATTAATCTTAGATGGCTTTCAGCACAAATTTATAGCAGAATGTGTATGACCTAAAAATATCTTCCTTTCCCATTATCTCCCTTTCCCCTCAGGCCTTCTTGAGTATGCTGAAGTTGTAAAAATACTTTTTATATGGTTGTGCATTTATCTGAAAGTCTTGATGTGCTGTGGAAATTGACAAGTGTTACTTAAGAACTTGCCTAAATGCTAGATGTTAATATGAGTTCTTTTATATCTTTTTCTGAAGGTTTTTTTAAAAAATATTTCTAAATACCGTGTAGATACTAACAATTGCTGGAAGCTAAGTGGAGGAAGATTAATTTTTAACATTTGGTGTGCTGTATAATAATATAATATAATTAGTAGGTCTCCTTTTTGCTCAGCCACAAAATAGGAGATCACATTGGTCTTCTTGCTTCTGGTTAAGGTGAAGTCATTGTACAGTAAAGACCACCAAGGGTAGATACAAAGACGGTTTGTTTGTAATGTGAGTATTTCCTGGAAGAAATGTAGGTAGAAAGGTAGGGTGATGAGAGCTGTTCTTTCTAGTAGAAATTAATTCCTCCTTGATCTTCAGAAGGTTTTATTCTGAAGTTCTTGGTCTAAAGTGCTGGTAAATTCAAAGTATTCATATTCTTACAATTGCAACAGGAAGACTAAGTCAGATCTCTGTGTTTTTTCATTTGAATGTGGCTCCTGGACTGTACTGGAAAGAGATAAAAGAAGCAAAATAAAAAGATCAAGGCCAGAATCCTAAAAGCAATAGCATGAGACTTGATAGCTGTTTTTTTGTGTAACATGTGAACTCCGCCTCTTTCAAAGTTAGTTTTGAAGAAGCTGCTCCTCGTTACTGTCCATTTTCTAAGGGTAGTACTGTACAGCTTTTAAAATTAGAGGGAAATTGTTGAACTGAGTAAACCTTCAATTTTATGGTGAATTGTGTGCTGAATCACAATGTCTGGATATGCAAAGAGGTGATTTGATGTTTTAACTGCAGCAGGCAGGAGAAAAATCCTTCAGCTTATTTTTACATAGCAGTAAAACCTAATTTTTGATACTATGACAATAATTTTTGACATCAAGACTCGTATCTGCTCTAATGCTTGTTAATCCTTCCAGTATTGCAGCTTTTGAGGAAATGATAGAGCCTTTCCGACTTCATGAGGATGACAAAGAACAAGAAGTTGCAGATAAAATGAAGGAGGATGAACCATGGAGGATAACAGATAATGAGCTTGAGCTTTACAAAACAAAGGTTCTATTTTCTTTAGAGTGTTAAGTCAGTTAAAACTTTCTTCTCTCTACTGCATTTGTGGTTGTGATGAGTTAATTCTTGTTATTCTCTCTCTTCCATAGCAGTTTTTTATGATTATCAGATAAAATGCAGCATCTAAAACCGTTTAGATGGTTCCCAAAAGCAAAAAGGTTCTGCATTTGGGTATGAGCAGGGGCCAGACTGCTGTCCTACAGTATTTTAGCAGTTAGTTTGGAATAATTTAGTCTGTATCTAGGTGTTTGTGACTCTCTCTTTTTTTTGTTGTTTTTTTATTTGACCAAGCTAATGTTTTTTGCTTCATTGTTTTTAAAAAACACCACCAAAACCAAACAACACTTTGTGGTGCAACGGAGCAGTTAAAGGTTTGACATCTTTCCTGAACTATTGTGCACTATGGAGACATGAGAAGTATTTCTTCTCAGGTGTTTGTTTGGAGGAGAAAATAAATGGCATCCTGTAACAGGGTAGCTCTTGGCTTACTTGCACATTTTAAGCTTGCTGCTTTATTTTTTCCCAACCTTACAACCATAGGTTTTTTGGTAATGAGACTGAGTTTCCACACTGCGGTGGAAATTCCTGCTTTTTATTAATTACTTATTCCAGTTGGTCATACTGTTTTGGGGTTTTTTTAATGAAGTTTTTGTAGTTTTTTACATAAAAGCTTTTCCTAACAAGTTTCCTTTTATTTACAGACTTACCGACAGATTAGGCTAAACGAGTTGCTGAAAGAACATTCAAGTACAGCTAATATAATTGTCATGTAAGTATATTATTTGGATTTGTGGTGTTAGCGGAATTGATACAGAGCTGTAATTCAAAATAAGCTACTATTCTGCTGAACAAAAGATGTCCTTTTTAGTGTTGTGCTTTTGATTATGCTGCTTTAGTTGATCACCTCCACATTTGTGGTGCATCGCAGGATTCTCACATTCTTTCTACTCCTGCATGCAGTTATTTCCCTCTTTTTCAAGTCCTTCCTTTGATTTCCTTTGCTAGGAGATCTCTCTAGATAAAGTTGTTTTCTTGCTCACATGTTTCTTTTTAAAATTGCTTTTGGTGTGAAGAAGCAGGAGGCAGATTGTAGACTTCTTACTGCTGTATCTTAAAATGTTGAAGAGTCTTTTCAGGAGACTGTCCTCATGTATGAAGCTGCCTGAATATCAAATAGCGGTGATAGGCCAAAAGTGAGGGGGAAATAAATGTAAAGGCCTGTTATATTTAAGATACAAACTCTCAACTCATGAATTCTGAGGGGGGGAAAAAGTAAATGTAAGGAAATTTGACATAATATTTAGATCTTTCTAGAATCGTACTTCATATTTCTTATGATCTGACTTGCACCTGGCCAGGTATTTCTGATCAGTGAATGTTTTTTTCCCTTGTGGCTTGCCAGGAGCTTGCCAGTGGCACGGAAAGGGGCAGTGTCCAGCGCACTGTACATGGCCTGGCTGGAAGTGCTCTCTAAAGATCTGCCACCAATTCTCCTGGTTCGTGGGAATCACCAGAGTGTTCTCACCTTCTATTCCTAAGAGTCCCGCACATGGCACAGCTGTGATGAAATGGTACTGCAGTGCCCAGGGGAGAGTGACTGGCGTGGTCTATAGTTCATTAACATCACAAAGGCAAAAAGTGACTCTTCTTTCACTATTTCACTGACTTGAAAGCACACAAGGAAAGTCACTGTATTTCTAAAGTTGTGACATCTTCAGTTTTATTCTATATTTTCTGTAATTTAATCTTGCTTAATGGGGGAGGATTCCTTGTTAGACTGAAGAACAAGACAAGCTTTTTGTTTGCTATTTGAATAGCAGCAATAAAATGTTGTATTTTTGATCAATGAAAGGATTATAGATTTATAAAAGCCTTTTAGCCTTGAGGTGCCTTTTGAAATTAACCAAATCTCACCCATACATCCTATTTTGTAAATTTATATAGAATGTCAAAATCTGCCTTCAACTGAGAGTTTAGATCAGACTTCCTTTAGTTTTTAGTCTATTCCATATTACAATAAAAATGAATGCTGCTTTTCAGTCTTCCATTGAGCTATTAGTTCTTAGTACTGTATGTTTTCTATTGTCAGAAAGTTTTTTGGTGTTTTTTTTTTTTCATTATTATATCTGTTAGATGTAAAGGTGAGAATTGGGGCAGGTCAGTTGAACTAAAGCAAATCCCTGATGTTACTGTCACTAAGTTTTGTAACAGTTAAAATAAAACTAATTCTGCTTATAAGAGAGGGTTCTTTCTCTCAGATTTGACAATGTGTGCTACTTTGGCAGTGGTCTGAGACAGGTAATTTTATCTACCTTGGCAGAGGGTAGTATCTTCTTAGTCTTAGCTCTGCTGTGAAATTGAGCTCATCTTGCTGGCTGAGGCTTTTTATCATAATACAAATTGGAAGAAAATAAAAGACCTGTCCTAGTTCTTGGCCTCTTATGTTTTAGTGTCACTTTTCAACTTATTTTTGAAATAAAACTCGACTTAAGGCTTGAATGGGGATAATATAAGCAATGTGATGCTATCTAACAGAAAACAGTAAACACTATGTGGAATTGTGCTATCCAGTATGAAATGTAAAAGCTGCAGTTCTCTTGCATTTTTCAACAAATGGTTAAACGGACCACTAAGTTCTTAAGGGAGATGTTTTTAGGTCAATTCATTCAGTTGTCAGAAAATGAATTTAGTCTTATTAAATAATACTCAGGTTTGATTGTCTAGTAATTTTGATCTATTCCATACATCCTACTTTATACATTTTCTATGTTCAATAAAGAAACTGCCAGTCTTGTGTGCCCTTTCATTGTATATTTTGGAAACTTCATAATTTAGTCTACTATGAACACCTGCAAAAGAAATTTCACTTGAGCCTTTGTATAAAGGTTAGTAATGTGAACTGTTTTTTAAATTCCTAATATTTTTTGGATAGAAAGGATTGCCTAAAAACATTTCACAAGCCTTTGATATTAGCATTGGACATTCTACTGGATCAGTTTACCAGTGGGTGAGTGACTTTCATTTAAGGATGCACAGAAAAGGTTTTTTGGGTTGTGGGTTTTTTTGTTTGTTTAGTTTGTTTGGTTTGTTTGGGTTTTTGGGTTTTTTGGTCGTTTTTTGGGGGGCTTTTGAGGGGTTTTTTTGGTTTTTTTTGCTAAGTACAGGATCAAATTACAACAGCTACAAATGTAACTGTTCTTGAAGGACAAAGTATAATCATTGTGTGTCAAGGCAGAGCTTCAACTTCTTGTGATTAAAGCTAAAAATACACTGTGCAGTGTACACTGTTGTCAAGTTCTTGGTAAACTGCAAAAAATCCTTTTTTTTTTTTTTCTTTTTTTTTTGCTATTTCTGTCAATTGGATTTGAGACTATGGAATCATTTCACTTTTGAAAAATCTTTTAAGAAAAACAAACATGCATGTCTTGCTGCTAAGTGTGAGATAACTGATGCCAGCATGAACCCAGCTTGTTATGATGAAACATTGCAAGACAAGACAGACAGTGTGGGGTCAAAGCGCTGTTTTCCTCCCAGGTGAGGGGATGTGGATCAAACTTACCAACATAAATATCACAGGTTTTACAGTGTTTTGTAGGGGATAAGGTTGTCACATTGTGCATATGGAATCATTGCCACATATCTCCTTGTTTTGTGGGTAACATTCTTTTGAGCAGATGGACAGTATGGCATGGACTTAGTGCTGCTATCTTAAAAAAAAACAAAAAAAACCCGTGCACAGGTACACTTACTTAAAAAGGTTTATTTGCCCATTCAGGAAACCATTGCTTGTGATCTGTAACACAACACAGAAACCAAATGAAGTGTGTGTGTATACATGCATATATGTGTATAAAATTATATAAAGTATATCTAAATATGCATATGGGGATAGTTAAGGTCATGTCTGTGAAATACCATAGGATGCTTTTCACCTGCACTCTCAGGAGTCCACTAATGCTAGGCATGAGGGCAAGTTCCAAGATTATTTGCTCACTTAAATTTGAACAGTTAATGGTAATTGTTGGCAACAGATGTCAGTGGCAGTCACTCCAACTCCTACTTTCATTTTGAAGCCAAATTTACTTACGTTCTAATCATCATTAATGACATGAAAAATCACTTACACATGGCAATTCTTACTTCTTACAGATTAGATTCCTTCATATGGGTTTAGAGAGACAGTAATAGCTGGTGAAAATCAATTATTTATTTGTTCACTTGTATTTAGGTTTCCTTTTACATACATTCTTTTTATATGCTTTTTTCTGACATTACATATTTAAAAAAATAACTAAGAATAATTTAAAAGATTTGAGTGTTAGTGGGTTGTGGCCCACTTGGTTTGAAGATGTAAGATTTGACACTGTACTGTAACTGTCCCACACAAATGCTTTTCTAATGTTTTAACGTAATTATTGCAGTTAATACTTTGTACCAGGGGGATGTCACTGCAATAAAAGAAGTGAATTCAATACAACTCTCTTGTGTAACAATGCCTTTTGTTGTTGTTGGGAAGGGAATAATGTTCATAATTCAACAGGTTAATGCTAAATTTTGTCTTGACATGAATATGCTTATTGCATCCATCTGATAATTACCTGTGCAGTGGAATTTGCACAGGATCAGTGGAACTTAAAGCAGTTCATGTGTCTGGTATAAGAACCAAAACCATGTTGCTTTTAGGGGAGGAATGTTTGCCTCTGGTACAGTAGAAACAGCAGTGGTTGCTAAGAAATTAACCTTGTAGAACCTGCCATGACTTGCCAAACAGCAGAGACCCTTCCTCAGCCCATGGTGGGTCTCAGCTGCAATGGTGATACCTGGAAATCTGTTCCAGTTAGATTTGCTCCTGAATACAGAGAAGGACTGTCTTAATTCCTCTTTCTCCCATTAACCTAGTAGTCCACTGGGACATGAATTATGTTGGGAAAATAGCTTCTCAGACTGTTGCAAAGTTACTTGAAAGCAAGACGTATTTTTCTTTAACTTCACTAATGTACACTCAACTAAAAAATACAAAAATATTAAGATTATAAGCATAACGATAAGAAAGGGTGAGTTCTGTCATTAAAACCTTACTTAGAACCACTGTAAAACTTCATAATCTCATCAGGTTTGATATTTAATCTCTGCTACATTCAGGGCTCTTCTGCGTATCCATTGTTAGTTGTGTTTTAATTGAGGCCTTAGGAGTGAGGTTTGGAGGCCACTATAAAGGGAAAGCTTGTTAAAAATACACTGCTAGCTCCCCGTGGCATTGGCTCTACCCTGGTTTATTCTGTAAAGAGGCAGAGAAGGTTTGTAGCAGCTTTTTCCAGATCCTGCTGTTTGCTGGAGAAGTGTGAAGAAGTGGATCTGAACCATGAAATTACCTTGTGGTGAATTCATACTTACGTGACTTCAAGAATATGTTTGAAGGTAAAAAAATGAGGATTTGATCAAGGTTGATCTCACCACTTTGCAGAGAGTGAAGGCTCACACTGCAAAGTGACTGCTGTCATTTTGTTCTAAAGCAGGGAAGCAGGACACCCCTCACCTTCGTGCTTGTTCTTCACCAGTCTAATTACACTTCTCACATAACCCCTGTGGTGTCCTGTAAATCCCAAAACCTGGCTTGTGTCCAGCTGGGGTGGGAGCCAGGCTTCAGGTCAGTGAGACCACACAGGCAGCAAGTGGTGCATCATCAAATCCTTCCTGCTATTCTTCCTTTTGGAAGCATGGTGCAAAACAGGTTTCCAGAGTTCAGACTCTGGATTAGGTTGATGGAGGCCACTGCCTGTGTGATGGAAGCTGGTGCAAAACTTTGAGAGTTAACATGGAATGAGTAAATGTTGAAGCACAGCAGGCACATTCTCCAAAGAGAAGCAGGAAGATTTTTTTCTTAAAGAGGCTTCCTGCTGCCAGAGGTGGATCTGGTGCTGACAGACTGTGCTCTGTCATTCGAGCTGAATCCTCTGGACTTGCTGACAGCTGCACGAGCAGAATTTACCAAGGCAAGCCTGTGCTGACGTCTTACATCCCTGTTCTTACTGAACTGAGAGCAAGACAAAGAACCTGAGAATGGTTTCTTTGACTCTCTCCCCCTTGGCCTGCCTGCTGTCTCTTCTGGAAAACGTTGGCTTTGTATCTCCAGGAACCTTCTCTGCACCCTGACCTCTGCCACCTTCCTCCACCCAACCTGTGCAGCCAGGTTTAACTGCACCTCACAACACAACAGGGGGCAGGGAAAGGGAAATCCCTCAGGATTTAAACTGTCAGGTCGTGCTAAATTAAACTTTTTAACCCATCCTCCTCTAAAGATCTCTCAGTAGTGAGCCAATCTACAGTGAGCAACAGCAAAGGCCTGCAGGGAAATGTCACCCTGCTCTGCCTTGCTAATACTGATGTAAGAATAAAAGTAAAGTGTGCCCTTCACAGCCCTCTCACCCCTTTTCACAGCAATCTAATGGCAGTAGCCCCTGGCTGTGAGAGATATATGTCACAATCCTGCTCCCGGGGATCTGGGGAAAACTGACCCTGCTGAGGTGTAGCCAAAAGAAACTCCAGCGTGAGGTTCCATGTTCAGGTGCATCCCCTTCGTAGTTCCTCAGTCCCATCCACAGCGGTAATAAAACTCCTGCTAACAGAACATAATTTTTAGTGAAGCAAATCCTACTTTTGTACAGTTTTCTAGGAATTCCAACTAAAATTGTGTCACCAGGTGGCACCACTGCCTTTCAGCATTTGCTGTAATGCCTGAAGCCGGACTGTCAAATTCACTCTTCCTGCACTGTTCCATTGGCTTCATTGATTAAACCACTTAGTACTTTGAATAAACAATAAATACCAGCTTGATAGCATTATTTTCCACAGCTTTCTTCATAATTTTGACTGGATTAGTGAAGAGTTTAATATTAATTCTGCCGGTTCCTGTGGGAAAAAATACTGTGGTTTTGTCCCAAAGGGATGCAGGAATCTCCATGAAGATGCTGCCTGGTAAGTTCAAACAGCCTTTTTACCACCAAGTAACCATTTCATAACACCCTGGGTGATGCTTGCTTTTCTCAGTGGCTCTTTCCAGCTGTGTTAACTTTAGAGAGCAGAAGGAGAAATGCTGCAGGCAGAGAGATGTGAGAAAACAGAACACACTGGCATGTCCCATCTAGTTTCAGAGTGATCTATAACATTCCAATAAGGTATTTTTGTTTCGTAAATAACAAACAAGACATGTGTCTGCCACTTTCAGCTACAAAGGTGGGAGGTGGACAAAAAAAAGCCTGATGTCATCCCGAAGTATTCAGGTACTGGCTGTTGAAAGTACTGAAGGAAACTGAATAGTGTAGCACTAGACATTTTCAAGTTAATTTAGCTTGAAAATGACTTTGGCACTGCGTTGAACAGTTTTACAGCTACTAAATCTCGGAGCATCTCTCTGCAATTAAATTTGTCTCTGCAGAACAGATGGTAACATGGAGTCAGTCACGAGCAAAGGATTTCCACAGGCTCTGGCTGAAAATTAGAGAGCTGGGATTAGCCTTGAAATAGCCTCACTCCCAGCCCTGTGAGGTTACTCATTTTTTCAGACCAAGCTGGGTGGTTTGCAAATTATATGGAGTCTTGAACAATTCCATTGTACTACTGTTACCAATTACACACAACAACATTTAAAGTAGTATTAAATAAAACTGCACATCAAGCAAGGGGTGGGACACCTGTACAAAAGAATGTGCCAGATAATCCAGTGTTAGCCTGTGTGTTTTATAAACCCTGGTGGGTAATTGAATGCAACTCTGATGAGCAGCAGGGCTGAATTAAAATGGAATCAAAACCATTTGATAAGGTGCAAAAATATCAGCACAAAAGTTAAGCTTGTAGTTTAAGCACCTGGAAATCATGGCAGGTCAAAGCACAGTGCCTGCCAAGAGGAGCGAACAGCTCTCTGCAGAGTCAACCAAGGACAGCTATTTGCAGAATTAACAGGTGAAATCAAGGTTAACCACACACTAGTGTGGATTTTCACGTGGGATTTTGGCTAACCTCATACAGATTTCGTTTTATGGAGCATTGTTAAGAGTCTTTGTTCTCATTAAAATCTCTCTGTATCCTTCAAGCAGCAATAGTAGTAATTGAGGCATGGCAGGATTTATGAGGAAAGTTCAGCCTTTGGCAAATACAAACCTTACTGAGCACTCTTTATTCATGATATTTTTATTTTCATTGTATTGCCGGGCTTGAGGGCAGCTTTCATGTTCTTGCCATGTTTGTAAGGATCTAGAAAAATGAGGCTTGATTGTCAGCTCAGACTTGGAAGTGCAAGGTTATGATTTCCTCTCTAGCCAGAACACAGATCTCACTTTTTCCATCCTGTTGGCCAACGCTCAGACACATCAGTCATTCTAGAAAACCCATTCTGCCCCGGACACAAAACATTCCAGCATTAATTTGTGGTTTGGAGTCTGTCTTTGCAAATGTATCCATGTGCCATCATTCCAAATGCATCACCATCAAGAAATTTTCACTTTCCCAGGATTAGACAAGGTTAGTAATAAAAACCACCTTCTCCTGCTGTAGCTTTGGCTACGTGTAGTCAGTCTCTAAATAAAGGGCAGTAAGCTCTGAGCTGGTAGTTTTTTCCTTGTTCTGATAGTAATTACCATCTTCTTTGGCAGCTTTTATGCCAGGAGACAACTTAGTGGTAGAATTCAGATCAAATCCCGTTTTCTGGGTTTTGCAGTTAATGCTAGTAAT
The DNA here is from genome assembly GCA_013397915.1 of Daphoenositta chrysoptera. Classification (NCBI taxonomy): domain Eukaryota; kingdom Metazoa; phylum Chordata; class Aves; order Passeriformes; genus Daphoenositta; species Daphoenositta chrysoptera. Next base: position 108,917 of record VZRO01001162.1, on the reverse strand, counting down.
ACTTTCTCTTCCCTTTAACAGGAAACACTTTAATTTTTTTGTAATTACTTTAAAATAACACTTAAAATTACTCTTTATAATCTACTTTAAAACATTCCTGTGTTATGGGATAATTAATAGTTCCTGATAAAGAAAAATCAAATACTTAAAACAGCTCGTTCCTTCAGTCCCTGAGCACAAGGCAAGATACTTCCCAAATCTAAACAGAAGCAGGAAAAGACCTGTAGTTTCACTGGCTTTGCTGCTATATATGTGCAGACCTTTGAAACTGGCATGTGGTATGTGGAGCTTGAAGGAATAACAAGGTTCCCCCTAAGAATTCAGGTTTTCATGGTGAAATTAGTAAAAGTGAGGCTGGTCAGGTCGCAGTGTCTGACAGGTTTTGGAAGCTGGTGCTGTTTGTCCTCCAGGTGAGCCACTTGCAAGAAGTAATTGGGGGATAGGCTGCAGTTTTCTGGGAGGTTCTATGTTTGTTTGTTTTAAGTAACACAAATAATTCTCTTTCTTAGCACTTAAGGCACTTAAATGCTCTTTTCAGAACAGAAAGGAATATAAGGTCACCTGCAAAAATGCTGGAGACATCTCATGTCTTGGCTTAGGAGCTGAGAGCTGTGAAAATTTATGTGTCTGCCACGAGAATAGCTGTGAAAATATCTGGTGGGGTGAACTGGCAGAAGATGAATCCCTGTGAACGAGGTCCTGTGGTTCTGAGCTCTGCTTTGGAGAGGACATCAAAAGTGTGTAAGGCAATACACAGGAGGACGAGGAGGGTGTATAAAGGCCTTCTGTGCATTCCAAATTTTTTTCTAAAAAGCATTTTGTGCTATAGAAGGGCTTAAAGTATTTGGTTTTTTTTTTTCCCCCTCACTGTTTTTTGTCTTATTCTTTTTTTTCAATATAAAGCATTTAGTTACGGAGTGCTTGATATTACTTGCATCATTGAAAATGAGATGTTTTGGCGGCTTCTGTGGACCGTATTCTGGATTCTGCTTCCTTTTGATTTCTAACAAATCTTGGTTTTTCTCTGAGTCACTTTCAAATATTTACTCTTGTTTGCTCCCATAACCAGTTTGTTTGGTGCAGACTGCATTCTGCACCTGAATGCACAGTTCTTTGCCCTGCATGGCTGAAAGTGAAAAATTAAGAAAAAAAGTGGTTTGTTTTGTTTTTTTTTTTTTTAACTAAGTAGCAACACCAAACAGAAGCAAATCTAAGGAGCTTTCCTAGGAAGGTGATGGTTATTTCACAAAAAAAGAATTTATATGATTCATAAATACTTTCAGTATTTAGTCTGGAGACAAAGAACTGTGAGAATTAAGAGTTTCTTCTCATGTATAGAAGAAATTTATATTTTATTCATTTTTGAAAGTGTTGTGTGAACAATAGGGAAGGCAGATCTGACACTGTGACTGTAACATATTTGCATATTTTGTGGATAAATAGACATGACCCCATTTTCTGTCTGTGTTCATCTTGAAACTTCAGAAACATTTAAAAACCACCGCTTTCCACAAAGGATAGGTTTGTTGTTTATGTTTGTGTGGTTTTTATTAACCATGCCAAGTTTTATCCATATTTGATGCCCTTTTCATGTTGTCTCTTGCTGGTTTTTTGGTCTTGTCAGCAGCAATGTTTTCATGGGTGTTGAATGTAACTTTTAGGGAACAAGAGCTTTTCAAACATTTGCTTTGCTGGTGCTCCATCCAAGGTTTGGTTGCTGTGGTTTGTTTTCCTTGGATACTTCCTCTGGACTGCACTTTCCTCAGGAACACGTGTCCTGACAAAGGGCAGCTCAGTTTTCCTCTCACTGGAAGAAGCTGGGGAACACACAGGAGCAGCCAGGACATCAAACACAAACACAGGAGCCAGTTCAGACCATTTAATCACGTTCTGATCAGTGCTGCCTGGAGCAAGTGTGGCTGAAGAAGTGCTGGGTGTAAATCAGTTCATCCAGAAGGAAAAAAGACTCATCTCTGATTACCTCCATATTCCACAAACTCCCGTATTTTGGAGTGTGTGTGTGTTTATAAAATTTACATCTGTGTTCTCAGCAACTGAGAAGTTGCTTATAACAATAAAAATTTATTTGCAAACAGTCGTCTTCTAGTTCCATCTTGGCTTCGAAACTAGATTCCCCGACAGCTGCTGTTTAGCCAAAACTCCAGCTGTTTTGGGACTGGATGGATCTCATTATTCTGTGGAACACTTAGAAATGGTATTTCTTTGCATCATGTGATAAGAAATAAGAGGAATTTTAATCCATTTAGTTAACAGCATGTCTGGTATACTTGGTATTTTCCATGGAGTGATATTAATAGATGAGCTGTACCAGGAGCCATCCCAGTGAAGCTCAGCTCTAATTCAAGAGCAGCTATTCGAGACCATCGCTCTGTGCTTGGTCTGGGTAAAAATAGTACACAATGTAAGGATTTCACTGAGTTTTAGGCATACTGAAATAAAAAAAGCCTAGAGTACTGTGTGTGTCCAAGGATTCAATGAATGATTCAGAAAAGGGTTTTTCTGCAAAACTCAGAGGCCTGTGGAGAAACACACTGCACTTTGCAGAGGTGTGGCTGCTGCTGGCAGAACTGCCTGGTGATCAATCTTACTGATCAAGATTGAGGGACAGAGAGCTGAGGTATCTTGGTAGTGAGTTTGGCCTTAAAAACATACCGTAGTTGGGTTCTTTTGGTTTTAATTTATCTTATCTAAGCTCTGTGAGACAACTGATAAATTTCATGGCAGGCATTTCAAGCTGAATCTTAACTATGGGTTTTCAGTCTCCATGCTGTGTGTTTGAAACAATGCCATGAAAAGAAGGCATCCAGCCAAACACTGGCTGTCATTTTACAGTATAAAAAAATGTAAAATTGTGACACAGAAATTGTTAAGGTAGAGTTTGCATAATTTATGAGAAAATTAAATGGGTGGGGGGAAGGAACTCTGTGATTATCAGATGGTATGGGATTGCAGACTTCATTCTAGACCTGAAGATTGTGGTTACCCCTAAAGCTAGGGCCTGGAAATGATAGCAGTCTGGATGTGAAGGATTCAATAGCAGGAGACTGCTCCTGGCATTTTAATCTTAGTTTTAAGAAATTAAGCATAAAATATGAAGGCTACACAGGTTTAAAAGCCCATTTGAAAGAGGGAGGAATTGCTGGATTTTGACAGAGTTTGTCTCAAAATTGCCAGATCTGATTGCTTCTTGACATTGCTTCTCTGTGGCTGTGCATACACTCAGGTAAAAATATGTGAACAAAATGATGATCTAAGCTTCCTATCTAATTATAGCACACCAGATGTGTTGTATTTGTTCCACACAACTTTTCCTCGTTGATGTTAAATGTTTACACCTGGCTCAGGCAATTTGTGCCTGTCAGTGTTGTGTGGGAGCAGTTCTTCTCACATGCCCAAAACTGCTTTTATTTCTGATTTTTAAGAATTTAATACCAGTGAAACATGTCCCATTGGGTGTTATGGTTGCTCTGTGTGTTTACTTTTACCTTAAAGCTAAATTTTTTCAAAAGAATTGAATGTTCATTTGAATGTTACCGTCAGATGATTTTTTGATATTCTCTCTCCCCATCCTGTGTGGGGCTCTCTCCACGTGAAGAACAGCAAGGCCTAGAGATATGAAAATTATTTTACAGAACTTAGGGAGGGCCTTGTATTTCCATCATTTGGGTACATAATGCATTATTTTTGCTAAATAGGTTAACTGAGAGTCGGGTCCTGTTTTCTTGAATGTATATTTATTCTTTGGATTCAAAACCACAAGCCAGGCCTTAGGAACACTTCTGATTCTCAACTGTGAGTTCGGTGATCTGGCCTAAAACTCAAAGTATTTCTAGAATTCAGGTAGTGGTGACAGTAATTCATTAGTTCTCCTCCCTGCAGAGAAGAGGGAGTGTCTGTCTAGCTGTGTGCATATTTGTGTTGTTTTGGTTTTGAATGGGTTTTTTTTGGCAGCTCCTTATGAATCTTGCCCAGGGGCAAATCTTAGTGGCAACTGACAGGGTTTTTTTGAGTCTACATTGTGCAAGAAGTGCTATAGGTTGAAGCATAGAAAAACCATGTATTTCTGCAAGAAATACCAGAATTGGACAAAACTGCAGAAAAGTATTGCATATTCACTTTGTGTAAAAACATGTTTAATGACAGGATTTTAAAATTTACCAAAAAAACCCTGCTTGTCTAACAAGTACTTTTTGCGGCATTGAAGGGGTGGCACACCAAGAGCTGCTCCTGCTAGAATTCTTTGTGTCTGAATCTGGTTTTGGCCAGTGGAAAGGGAAATGGTATCATTTTCCTAACTAATTTTTAATTAGTTGTTTTAATTAATTGTAAGCAGAGCCAAATTTTAGCCAGCACTAGTTAGGTTTCTTCCCGGACTGCTATTGTTCCTTTGATCATTAAATCACCGAAAACTTAATTTTGCTAAAACTAACCCTGACAAGCTTCATTAAACAAAGCCAAACGGAGTCGATTATTGGACATCTGGGATCTTAGATTCATGGCCCTTCAAGGATGTTGAAGTAACCAGAAGTTACAGAGGAGAGGAAGGCCTGGAAAGCTGGAGACTCCCTGAGAAAAAAATTATAAAAGGACTAAAAATGTGGGCCAAATTACCATGAAGAGCGAGTAATCGATAACCAACAGAAGAGAGAACATGAATTAACGAAGAGAATTATGTAGTTTGAAACCAACAATAATTTATTTGTTTGCAAAAAATGTATAAATGAGTGAAAAAGCTTCACATCAGCTTCGGTGTGGAGGCTGAAAATTTGACACTCACAAACCTTGGCCAAGAATAAAGTAGGGCCTGACTTGCTAACACAAAAAAGTCAGGGTTAGAGAGTCAATTTTTCCTGAAATTTTCACAGGTTTTCGGTAACAACCTCATTCTTGACAAGCCCAGGCAGGGAGGAGGCCTGGCTCGTGCTAAAACCGTGCCCAAATACACACATCAGACTTCTCTGTGACCACCCATGCTGACATGGGTAGCTGGCTTCTTGGAACGTGTGAGGAACCACCTCCTCCACCAGTTCCGTAATTCTGTGGGAGCAAAAAACTTAGTTCCTATCTCTGCTATAGCAATATGCTGTCAAACATATGAGCAGCCACAATGGGGACCATGGATTTTATCTTAAATATGAACTGTAGTTCTTCCACATTTTCATTCCCTTCTGCTTTAAGTGTGAATCAGACATATTTATACAAGTAACATAATTTTTTTAAATTTATGATCATGATTAGGCTAAAAGCCTTTAATCAAACCTGTCAGTACTACAAAGTATACACAGTTATAACTGCAGTCCCTGCTGCCTAGGCCTACCTTAGGTGTTACAATTAGTCACTAAAATCTTCATTCAAGTTGCCAAGAGATACTGCAGACTGTCTTAAATAGCAAGATTTTCATTTTACTGTTAGCAACAGACTTGGGGGATTTGTAGCTTCCTGGGACACCAGTCTGCCTGTGCGTGTGTAGTCAGCTTTCTCATTAAATCTTTCTCATTAAAAGAATAGAGGCTGTTAAAAGGTAGAGTTTGGAGAAATGGGTATAGAAATATATACTGTGACAGGCTGGATTGAAAACAGGTTTTGGATTTCTTCCTTGGGACTTTTTTCTTTTAATTCGAGTTATTTTTTTATCTGGAGTTGAAGCTGGGAGTGACTTCTTTCTGGGATTATGCATAACCATCTTGTGCAATTTAAGATGGTGGATGATAATGCTGCCGTTCTAGAAAAGGGATAAGGCATTTTTTGTACTTTGTACCAATTACTGTGTAATTAGTTAATGCAGGTGTTATCTGATGGTAGTTTCTTTCTAAAAAGATAAGCTATAAAAATCTAACAAATGTGCACAGCACATGTAAATAATCCCTGCCAATAAAATCCTCCAGAAGTTGTAGCCTCAGAGGGGTCTTGGGCGAGTATTGCTACTCTTCTCTCTCCTTTTCTGAGAGTTTGACTATAAAGGACAACATGCTCTGCTGTGTGCAGTCTGTTGGCTTTTTTTGCAGTGTTTCCTGGAAAGCTCCCATTCTGGAGAGGGAGTAGCCTTCTTCTAAACCACCTTTTACAGATATTAAGTCTTAAAGTCAGTGCTGTCCCGTATGTATTTATCAGACCTCTAGAGGTCTTTTTATTTCTATAGATGTCAGTAATTTTACCCAAAAGCAGCTTTGAATCATAAGGAAACTTGCACAACCATATCTCAAAGTAACATCAAATAAATGTGGTTCCAGACTAGAGCCAGTATTGGTTAGTGCTGGAAATCAATCACCAGTTTAACTCTGAACAGAATAAAAGGACAAAAAATAACCCAAAATAAGCTTTATTGCAAGAAAAGTGTTGTCTTACTGATACAAACGTTCAAGAGAAAGCTTTTTTTCTTAAAACATTTATTTTCAAAATCCCCAAACTCAACAAAAGAGAAGAAAAAAAATCACTGAGTTTAACGTCGTATAGTCTTTGGTTAGCACCTATATGCAACTAGAACAATCCTGGATGTGCTTTGGCTATTTTCACATGTGAGATTCTGTTGCATGGCCAGTTACAGGCACCAGCTGTCACAGAAAGCACCATTGAGACATACATTTAACACATGACAGTACGAAATTTAAAAAGAAAAAAAAATCACTAAAGTAAACTAAAACTCAAGTCATTGTACAATCAACTTTCTTACAGAATAAGCTATGATAAAATGAGGTGTGTATAACTACAACATTAATGAGATTTCTAACAAGTGAACTTCAAATACGTAACTTTCCTCTCTTGCGCTGCAATAATTAGGTTTGCAGGTATGGCAGTCCTGACACAGCTCTCAGGGCTCAGAAGATGCACCCTGGTTTCGAGCCAGCGCTAAACAGAGTGAAACATTCCCTCCAGAGAGACATTTCCTTCAGCTGCCTGCAGGAATTAATGCCAGTTTATGAAGCACCTTTTCTGAGCGTGAGGTGTGGTTGCCTGTGTGGCTCTTTGAGGTCACTGAGGGAAGGGCAGCACAGTTTGGTTCTGCAAACTTTTAATTCTAACGGGATTAAAAACAGTCAAGGTATTTTGCTACAGGGGTTGTGCCTCCTCCACTATTTGCTGTGGCTGATTCAGAACACAATCCCATTGAGCTGCTGTGAAATATGATCTCTGCAGAGAGTGATACTGTGATACTTGTCCTCTATGACTCTTTTCCCTTTTTTTTTCTTTTTTAGTTCTCATTTGCAAGAGCACTTTAGAATATTCTACTATGTGAACAGTTTACAATATCCCACTGCAGAATATCCTACTACAGGGATCTTTCAGCTCAGATATATTTTAGAATTACTTATATACTATTTGGATGACTGGTCCAAGTAGAAAAGAAAACACCTTTCAAATCTACTTCTCTTTTTCTTAATTAAGAAAGTACCTCTAAAATGTTATAGCTCAAATTTATAAAACTAAAGAAAAACAAGCAAGTTTCCCTTTTTGTTTACATAATTTGTTATTTTCTCCATATATTACTGCATTAAAAATAAATAAACTTCTATACTTTTTTTTCATTAGGAACTATAGCAAAATACCCAAAGTGTTACAGACTGCTAACAGGAAAAAAAAATAGCTCACATTTCTGTGCCATTTAGTGCCATATGAAGATTTCTTGAACTTTAGCTTTTTAATATACTTTAAATCGAGGTTATATAAAAGATACAGTAACCATGATTTGCCCTTGTAATAGAAGTTTTGGCAGTGGCAGAGTTTTAAGTCACCCTCCTGAAAGGGTGGTTCTGCAGTCTTGGCAGGATGGAAAGGAAGGGCTCTTCCCCTCTGCCTTCCTCCCCCAAAACACACTTTTCCAAAGTGGATTCACTTTGAAAAGCAGATGTTCTCAGGTGCTTAGATAGAAACAGAAGTGGCTGAAGAACTGGACCATGGCTAATAGAGGTCAACGCACAGCCTCACCCTGAGGGCTTCCCCCAGCTCCCCTTGGAGGTAGTTGTCCTCGTGGCTGTGCTCCAGCTGCTTCATCTCCTTTTCCTTGTACAGAGGCACACTGGTGATCTCCAGTGTGTGAATTCCAGGCGCTGCCCTGCCCCTCACGGTGTGCAGGTAGCTCATCCCATCCCTCTGGCGTATCTGGAAGGTTCCGTCCTCGTTGCCCCGGGAGATGACGTAGCGCACGCGGCGCGTGAGGGCCGCGATGGCCGGCAGCAGCTCCAGGATGTGCTCCCGGCTGTCCAGCCTGGAGATGTTCACTCTCACCTTCAAGGGACTCTCCATGTCCAGGCTTCCTGAGCTCATCTGCTCCAGCTGGAGGAGGGAAGAGTGTTTAGAGCAGAGGAGACAAATAATCAGAATAATGAACAGTTTCTGACTTGATTCCATACAACACACCCAGTAAATCCTAAAGGCTTCTCACACAGGCCTTAAAAAGATGATGAATAGGAGGCTCTGACTTCAGGTTATTTTGGGACCCTGTTTAATTTCATGTTTGCAAAGAGGCCATGTAGAGGAGTGTGATGAACAAGCGTTTGAGATCATTTAAAAAATCATCGACAAGAGTATCAGCAAAAGCCAGATTTAATTTTCAAGGCCGAGGCTTAACGAGGGTTTCTCAGATCGCACTGCAGCCTGGAATGGAGGAGGGGGGACTGCACCACCACAAGGAGAAACCTGTGTTTACTATTGCACTACAGACCATCCAAGAGGCACAGTTCTTACGTTCTTATGACCAACCTCACAAAATAGAAACACATTTCTCAACGCTGCATGGGAATTCCCTGAAACCTTCTCAGAAAATTCCATACTGTACTATTCTGTAATGCAACTAAAAAAGCATGGTGAAAATAAGGAAAATTTTTGGACAGGAGCAAGTAATGCAGTGTTTTAAATACTCGAACCCCATAGATGACAACAGTGATAAAAAAGTATTTACTTTTTCATACAGTTTATGGATCACTTTTACTGGTCACTTATGGTCACTTTTACTGCCTAGGAAGTTCTAGAAACTGACAAGGCTCATGGTATTAAAATAGTGTAATAACAAAATGTAACAATTACAAACTAGATATGAGCTCCTGTAACTTGCCCTTATAAGCCCACAAAATGCAGCAAAAAAAAAAAAAAAA
>VZRO01001162.1:69936-99779 GCA_013397915.1 Daphoenositta chrysoptera | reverse complement strand
AAAAAAAAAAAAAAGAACAACTAAATCTCAAGTGTAATTCTCTAAAAACCTCATCAATTCTGCAAATATGGGACTTCTATCAGCCAGGTCTAATCCCCACCATTGTGAGCAACCATGGAGCAGACACCAAGATTAAAAGGATCTGTAAGGAGATCTGTTCAGCTCTCCCAGATCATAAATGCTGTCCAGCCTCCTCCTGACCTCAGAACATGCTGAAGACATGACCAGTTTCCTAGGTCTCTTTAATTACAGGAATATAATTTCCCTGAATGTACTCTAAGGAACTAGACCACATCTCACACTACAAAGGAATCTTTGCAAGCTTAAAAACTTCATCCTTTCACAGCTGTTGATGTGTTTCTTATTGTCAAATCATTACTGCTAGCAGGACCTAAGTGAGGCCGGGGGAGAAAAGAGATTTTCACCACTGAATGTTGCCTGTTTAAAAGATTTCCTCCATTTACTACTGGTATCTTATCTCTGAAAATACCTCGAGAAACATGATAATGCTTTTTTATCCTGGTACATACAGTGTTAGCACTTCTCTTCTTCCTGCTGTCTTTTTTGGAGTAGCCATTGATTTTGCACTCGTAACACGCATCAGGGGACAAAGCATTCTCTTCATCAGCATCTCCATCCACTGGCAGGTACAGGCCTTTGTTAAGTCCCATCCCTGAGACACAGTGTCTGTGGAATGAGAACATGTGTTTCAGTTACTCCTCGCACTTTTATGAACTGTCCCTGCTAAATGGAGTGTGTGTAATCTGTGCCACACTGTCTGTATCCCCTTCCTTGCCCTTTCCTCAGCAGGAGGGCTCTGCATTCATTTCCTTCACACTGTGGAAATACGAACGCTGGCTGAAGGCTTTTAGCCTGATCCAATTTTCATTTACAAGTTCTACAGAGAAACTGAACAAAGCCAGCCTGCCCTGAGCTTTGGGAACTAGAGAATTTACCCATTGTACTGTACTAGAACAAAGTTAATTTGTGTTTAATGTTCTGGATGATCAGTGATAGTTAAATCTCTTAATTATCTCAGTAAAGATGGTACCTATCCTTACGCATTATCAATCCTCACTGAGCAGGTGAAGGAGTTCATGTGCTGATATTGGGGGAGAAAACAGAACCTGTTTAATGTTGTTTATATGCTACATTTAAAATTAATGTCACGCTTCATGTACAGAAATTTTATTTTTTTCTGGTTTCTGGATATTGTCTGCAAAACTAGAAAGGATTTAGCAGGTTGTCCTTCATTTGCAGCTGTGCACCTTCTGAATGTTTCTTTGGTGAATGACTGCGTGGAGATACTCACCCTTGTCCAACTCTGTAATAGCCAGGTGGGCAGCCACAGAGATAGCCACCTTCAGTGTTGGAACAACCGTAATTGCAGGGGTTCTTGGCAGAAGAGCACTCATTCACATCGTGGCAGGCATGGGAGAACTGGTCATAGGAGAACCCAGATGGGCAGACACACCTGTAACTTCCCAGGGTGTTGTAGCAAGAAGCAGAGCCACACATGTGAGGATTGGAGCATTCATTTTCATCTGGTAAGCAAACAAAAAAATATTGGTGTTTTCTACTCTGAGAGACAACAGGTCAGCATGATGCAGCTAACAAATTATTACATCTGCAAATCCCAGGGCTCTGCTACATCCTTGACCTCATCATCCCATAGAGACTTGATTTCTGAAAAAGAAAAGGAGTATTATCTTCACTTGTGGCTGTTAAGATATAGAAAAGATGACACCTCCAGTCGGTGTGACTTGATCTGGTTTCAGGCAAAAAAAAAAACCACAAAAAACCAAAAAAATAGTTGTGGTATGGAAAGTCATCTTTTGATAGTTGGTATCATGCTTATTTTATTTCTCTAACCAAGGTATTTCTCTAAAGCCTGTAGGTTTTCCTCACCTCAGTTTTCCTCACCAAGATCACTAGTGAATGCTTTCCCATTCTTGCCTGCAGTCATTTGGAGGGAGATTCTTTTGAGGATTATAATTTACAGAAACTTAGCTGGTTTGGGGCTTTGTGGGAGCTGTTTGTTGTATGTTCTGTCACTCTCACCCTAATCCTTTGCTTTCTTTGCTGAAGAGCAGTATTTAGTCAGGAGTGATGATGGTGATTCAGAAAAACTGTCTGGTGTGCTACTTAATGTTAAAATGGATAAAATAAACTAATTTTTATGTATAGAATCAGCCTATATGAAATTTATGGCAGTGCTCACAGTCCTCCTCTGATTATGATACCATTGACAGAAAACCATGAAAGCAAACCTGAAAAGGTAAATATTTTGTTTCGGTCTTTGTGAACAGCACAGGATGACATTGTTCCTGTGTGTATTGATTTTCCTTAAAAGATCAAAATCCCACATTTCATTTTGTACGTGATGTACCTTAGTTCATGAACCACAGAAAATAAGTGATGGATTGAATGAGCTAAATATAAAATGGAACTCCTGAGCTTCATAATTTGTCCCATTCCCTGCACAAAGAACTAATGTTGACCTTAAGAGTGTATTTTGGAAGTAGGAAACCCTTAATGGTTTTCTTGATTTGTTTTCTCACCATTTCCTTTAGATGCTATTCTGTAGAATTCTTAAATTGCTAATGACAGTAATTCCTGCTAAGGTATAATAAAAGAATTGTGTGATTCTGTACAATTTTGAATTCTTTTTTTCCCCAGCAGAGGTATTTACATTGATGCTTTCAGGAATTCAGTGAACATCCCTCACCTTTCTAGGATGGGGATTTTTCCAAGAAAAGAGTCAGAATTTAGGCCTGACTAGGAAAGCTAATTGTCACTGTGAGTTTCAAAAGGATGAGTGTGTTTTCTTGTTACCTCCTGTCATTGATATATGTTGGGAGTAGTAAGTGTATGGAAGGAGGAGGAGAGAGATAAAAAAGATTTGTGTTTGTGCACTCTTTGTTCTGTTCATTCTTGCCCTTGTCTGGATTTGTCACTAGAAACACTGACACCTTTGCTAATTAAAATTATTTTGTTTTGTTTCCTTACCAACACACTGATTCCACTGGTAATGCTGGATAAATCCTTGTGGGCATCCACATCTGTATCCACCCAGGATGTTCTGACAGCCATGCTGGCACCTATGATTTCCATCACATTCATCCACATCTGTGCGTTCAGGAAGGAAGCAGAACATGACCCAGGATTACACCACTGCCAAACACTGGTAGATCAGAAGTTTGTTATGACCCAGCCGTGTGTTCTGGCAGCCCAAGAAGCAAAATGTGTCCTGGGCTGAGCCCCAGCGTGGGCAGCAGGGCAGGGGGGATTCTCCCCCTCTGCCCCCCCAGCTGAGACCCCCCTGCGGAGCTGCCCCAGCCCTGGGCCCAGCACAGGCAGGACCTGGAGCTGCTGGAGCCAGGCCAGAGGAGGCACCAGGATGCTCAGAAGGATGGAGCAGCTCTCCCACAAAGAGAGGCTGAGAGAGTTGGGGTTGTTCAGCCTGGAGAAGACTCCAAGGAGATCTTAGAGCCCCTTCCAGTGTCTAAAGGGGCTACAGGAGATCTGGAGAGAAGGGACTTACAACACAGGCATGTAGTGATGGGACAAGGGGGAACAGCTTTAAGCTGAAAAAGGGTAGATTTAATGCAGATATATGAAATAAATTCCTCCCTATGAGGGTGGGGAGGCCCTGGCACAGGGTGCCCAGAGCAGCTGTGGCTGCCCCTGGATCCCTGGCAGTGTCCAAGGCCAGGCTGGACGGGGCTTGGAGCAGCCTGGGACAGTGGAAGGTGTCCCTGCCCATGGCAGGGGTGGGACTGGATGGGCTTTAAGGTCCATTCCAATCCAAGCTATTTTGTTGTTCTATGACTTAGGACAGAGGAGTACTGCTGTAAGATAGAGGTACCATTCAGGTTGTTCTTTTGGAAAGCCTAAAAATGAATAAATGTTCAATTCTTTCCATCTATTAATAATCTGATTTGAGCTCTTGAGCCTTTTCAGGACTCAAATTTGGAGAACAAACACTATTCCCAGTAATCCCACATGTTGTTGCTTTGGTAGTATAATGCCTAGAATTTGAATTTTTTTTTTTTTTTTAATTTCAGTTTTAGACCAACTACTTAGGGCTAAACTCTCAGTTTCCTGAAACATATTGTAGTGTTTGAATGTCAAATTTGGATGTCTTTGCAACTCAAAATAAAAAGCCATATAAAAAGTCTCTGAGACAAGTGTTAATAAAAGGAGACAACCACAACCATCCCACCCTCCAAATTCTAAAAACTCAGACATTAAATTGTGTCTGCTATACAAAATAAGTAGATTGTAAGCAACCTAATTTTTCAGGTACACTATGTAAGTCTAGTAGAAAATAAAAAAATAAGTCTTTTGTTTTAAAGGAACACAAGGACATATGTACTTTATGAGAACAAAGTAAACTCACAGGAGATAAATTTCAGTAAAACTATAGCTGCATGTATTCTGGACTGCCATTCTAGAAGTAGGCTCTAAATATCAATTCCTGTTTTAAATGCTGTATCAGAGTTGTTGGTATTTTAAGAAGTCATAGATCTCTTCATGTATGCTCCTGCATTTCTATTTCTCAGCAGCCAGGTGGCCTTGTACTGCCTTTTATTTTCTTCTTTGCTCCCTGAGGCCCACACTGAGAAGTCTGGAGCTCTCACACAGAGGTTTCCTGACTGAGGCTTCCCCTTGGGCCAGTATACAGAGATAAAGCTCATTGATATAACCTCCATTTTAAATATAATAATGATCTTTCTGAATGCAGTGAATTGGCCTTCTCAGTGTGTAACTCTATGGTAGGAGAATAAAGTACTGAATTTAGAATTTAATCCTAGATACCCCCAGGTAGACAATTAAAATTAGCTGAAACTAAAATTGTAGAGAGATTCTGTGTAGACATATGACGACAGAAATGTAAAAAACCCCACAATTACTAGACTTTTAGGTGCATAAACATATGTGAAGTTGAAACGGCAGCATGAAAACAACTATTGAATAGTTCAACTAGACAGTCACCTTTTTATTCTAATCTGTGTAAAAATTACTCAAGGCAGTATGTTCTTGCATATGCTTATGTTATATATAATTAGCCCAATACTTTCCAAATTTGTTTTTGCAATTACTTTTACTACAGCTGCTGCTCTGCTTTACCTGTCCTTTACATTAAATGATTCACTAGAAACTGAAGTAAGGATTTGCACCATAAAAACATCAGACTGTTCCTAGTTACCTTCACAGTTTAATCCAGTAGCATCCAGAGAAAATCCCCTTTGACATTCACAAGTAAAACTTCCAGGAGTGTTTTGACAAATTCCTTTTGATCCACACAGTGATGGATGAGAACCACATTCATTGTTATCTTCAAAACACAGAGGAGAGAGAAAAAGGTTGGTTTACCTTGTGGCATGATTTTAGAAATGTTCATATAACATTTTTCAAGAGGATGAAATCCACAGAGGTGCAACATTTTATTTTGTAGTTTTTCATTTTTAAATGCCAGATGAACTGGAGACTCACGCACAGCTATGAGTAATTAGTAGATTGGAATTGCAAGCTGTAATTCAGTTTTGGTATGAGTATGGAAGAGCTGGCACATAATTGCTGATATTGGAAAAATGCTGCCCTCGTGTGTTAACTGAATTAAAATAGTTTCAGTTGGCAAGATTTATACATATGCTTAAGATCTGAAGACATCTGTATATATTAAAAAAGAAAACACAGTCTGGTTTTGGTTAACTACATTTTAAATAAGATTTTAATAATTCACCCTTTTGTCTCCATGTGGTTATACTTAGAACATAATAAAATGTATTAAATATGTACAACTCTTTACTAACCAAGAAAGAAGAAATAGTGGACAGACTGGATAGACTGATTTTTTTTTCTTTAGCTATAATTGCTACTTTTCAAAAACTGTTTTCTGCTCTCTTGACACTATTGCTCTGTATAAGGAGCACAAGAGAGAACTGAGAGTTGAGGATGTTGTTCCTACTGAAAAACTAATGAAAGAAATTGATGCTTTTCTTACCAATACAAGCTGTGTGATGTTGTGTAAAACCAGGTGGACACTTGCATGTGAAGCCTCCGAGGGTGTTGACACAGAGGAACTGACAGTTGTGTTGTTTGGTTTGACATTCATCAAGATCTGAAAGTAAGAGATGTTGTCTTAAGAAAGTCAAGAAAGAAGCACATTCGATCCAGCTTGGTAAAAATACTACATATCAAAACCTTTTAAGTCAAGTTGCTACCCAATTAGAAGTTACTGTGTCCTTTACCTTTACATGTCTTCCCATCTTCCTGAAGGACATAGCCCCGGGGACATGAGCACTGGTAGCTCCCTTCTGAGTTCTTGCAGATAAAATTGCATGGTCTGGGAGACTGGGAGCACTCATCAAGATCTAATGAGAGGAAAATATTAAGTTATCTTTTGTCTTGACCTCTTTGACAGAAGGATTTTTGCTACACAGTATCACATTTTAGAGAAAAATGCTCATAGAAAAAAGCCCCCTATTCACATTTGTTTAGGGATCCTATTCCGTTCTCTATGATTGTATTGCTGTGGAGTTTACATGGAGTTGTCACTACCATGACAAACTCTGTCTTGAAGGAGTGATACATTAAAGTGACGGTGGCATTGGTATTTTCATCTAAGCAACAAATATTTGTTTTTTGGCATACTATGATATATCTGTCAACTGACAAAAAAGTGGGAAAAATTTAATCGTGACATAATGTGCTGGTTTGTCACTTAAAGTGGTTACACAGCTTCACAAACCTCAGTGACCATTCTACTGCAGTAATACTGCAAGCAGAGCTTGTTTCTCAATTTCCCCAAATGAAATACAAAACCAGAAATGCATATTAGGAAAAGAAATAAAGGACATGACACGAAAGAGATACAGAGAAAAAAAAATGCTTTGCTGTAAGGGTTTACAAAGGTTGGTACATCACTGTGTAACAATTAAGAAAATAACTAATGATTAATTGACTGAATCTTACCATTACAAGATGTGCCAGTTATGTCAGTGGTATAGCCAGCTTTGCAAAAACACCGGAAGGAGCCTATGGTGTTAATGCACTGCCCATTCCTGCACAGGTTTGGCAGGACCTTACATTCATCAGTATCTGGATAGAAGATATTACATATGTCATGTCTCAGTTTTAAGTTTGACTTTTTTTTTCTCTTCCATTTTTGCAGAGTTTCTCATCATCATGCTTCCAACAGGAACTTTCCCCCTTCTCCCTCTTTAAAAATGGATCTGAATCCAAAGCCAAACATCCTTCAATTTTCATTACTGTTCTTTGCACTGAGACCTTCCTGCTGTTTCACTGGGTACTCAGATTCCAGTTTTGCCAACTCCAAATACAAACCCCACAGAAGTGAATTTTCTTATGACCACTTCCATGTCAAAAATTATCACCACCTTTAAAAAATATACATTAGCTTCCGCTACCTGTGTAGAAACAGTACTTGCACAGCATTATGAGATCATTGTTAAATGAGACAGTTGTTGCCTTAGCCATGTGTCCAACTTTTCAGCAATACAAAAGCTTTGGGATCATTTCTAGTGCTTAGTTACTGGTTGGTACTTCCAACCAAATCCCAGTCCTGAAACTTCTGCACAGCTGTTCTGTTTGCAGCTACTGTCCAATGTGTTTTTGATTTCTGGTCTCTCGGCATTATTTGAAAAATCAAACTCTGTTGTTTAACAGGAAATTCTCCAAAGGAACTTCAAAGAGAACTCTTCATTTTTTAAAGTATGTGAGCATATTCTTTTCCCCTTTTCTCCTTCTTTTCATCCCTGCAAATACCTCTTCCATCTGTGGTGTAGCCTGATCCATGTGGACAGAGTTTCTTGTACTGGGTGGTTCCGGGAAGGGGGCAGAGCCTGCACTGGTTCCCCCAGCCCCGGCCTCCGTCACAGCAGCACTCGGATCTCGTGACAAGGTTCTGGCTGCTCGAAGCCATCTGGCACATGGTCTGCAGAACTTCAGCAAAGCAAAACCCCTGGCGATTATCTGTAAGGAAGAAGGAGAGAGGTTGAAATAGAGAAGGAGATAAACATCTGCTCCATTCAGCATCTGGAGTATTATTCTGGTTCTCTTGTCAGTATATGCAAGCACCAGAAATTATTAGCTGTCATGAAGCCCATCTTGATTTAGCCTCTCAGAATTGTGTGTCCTGGTAATATGCTGCCATTCCAAATATATTCAAGATACTCCTAATGTTCAGTATCTGCATGAGCTGGGTAAGAGTTTTGCTTGTAGGAAAGTTTTGCCCTTGGCAGTAAAACAGGCTGTGGGCAAAACTGACCTTCCACTTAAGCTGGCTGTCCTGTGTTTGAATTTGAACGGTTTTTTTGGAGTGGGGTTAGAAGTTTGTTTTGTTTGTTTGTTTTACTAGCCAAAATAACATGTTTCATCATCTGTAATTATCCTGATGTGGTTTAAATAAAAAAACCCTTACAACTTAAAAGTGTATATCCAACTCTGTACTTTTTCAGTGGTACTCCTAGATTTTGTTGGGGTAAAAAAAAATTTATGGCCTTATTGTTGATATGCCCCTGTCTAATTCTATCTTAATTTTTAAAACTTTTGGTTAATGCCTGTCAATAGTGAAAGGAGTCTTGGAGCTCCTACAAGTTTCCTTCAAAAAGGCAGCTGAGGAGAAAAGAAATCCCAGTTTCCACTGCTCATAGAAACTCCAAATCTTGCAGAGATTATATCTTCTAAATAGGCTATGTCACCTGTGTTATTAAAATGGAGACACTGTCAGTTACTGGTCCAAGAATTCTTACATTTTTAAATGAAAGGTTTTCTTTTTTTTCTCTCAAAGCTAGTAGTGATCCCTCAGAATGTGTAAATGTATCAATATTCAGCTGACATCACCTTTTACAAATGAGAAGAATCTGTACATTTCTTACAAGAATTAGGCAAAAGGCAAATTTTGGCTTTAAGAAGGACTTAATTTGTCCACATGGTAACTTAACTGTCTACATCAAACAAAGCTGTCCTCACTGAAAGTGTCAGTTCTGTGAAACAGAGTATTTGCTGTAGTAATTTGCAAGACTCCGCAGATTTCTGTTCTTCCAGACAGGGATATTCTGCAGGTCTTTAGGGACATTATGACCTGAAGAACACATAAATGTTTTGTCCCCAGTTTGAGATGTGGAAAGAATTTTAATGTGAGTGGAATATAAAGGTTTGCACAATGTATTTAAAACAGTGTAATCTGTGATTTAATATTCATGCTATAATTCTGAAGAAATTCTGTATTTCTGCCAGATCCATTTTTCATTGTAATTTCCAACCCAGGAAACCCAAAAGGAAAAGCAGCAGAAAGCAAACCTTCCCAAGGCAGAAAATAACAAGAAAATTATATTTTAAGTACAGGAAAGCAATCATGACTTCCAAACAGGGTATTTCCTTGGCATTAATGACTGGCTGGGGTTAACAGACTGCAGTATTCTCTTCCCATCTGGTTCTAATCCTTAGGAAATATTCTGCACTTCACTGTTACTGCTTAGCCATGAAGTCAGCACACTACTGATGACAATTTACAGGGAGCTGGTTTTATAGTACTGGCATAAGATAACGTTTATGCTTTTTTCATGCAAGAAAACTAATAAATACACCCTTTCAGTACTGTGCCTACACTTGAACAGTGGTAAAGAAAAAGTAAATTTTTGCAGTTCTGTTTGACTTGCAAAAATGCAAACGATGAATTTCATGGTGCAAATGACAAATATGAATGCATTGAAAAGAAAACACAGGTTGATGAACAAAAATCCTTTATCAGCATTTATCTGCAGGCCTGCCAAAAAAAAAAAAAAAAAACAAAAAAAACCCCACCTTGCAATTTTCTGGTAAAATCATAGTATTTTAAGTCTGAATTAAAGGTGTAGAAAATTCAGATGCCTAGTTGCACTATGATGCTTAAGATCACATTCTGAATAAGCAATCACTCAATTTTGCTCTGCATCCGTTTTTGATTTACTGCAAGGTGATTAAATTCTCCTTCTTTAAAAATCCCTGTATTTTGTATACAGTTATGTCCTATAGAACTAAGACACTACTATGTGAGGCTCAACTGCTACAAGCTGTTCATTCCTATTATTATTTAATAATATTATTTATTATTGTATCATTATTTAATTAAGAAGTGTAATTATTTAATTTCTGCAGCTATGAGAGCTGTTAGGTATTCAGAATCCAAATTTTCTCTGTGCAGTTACACTCTAATGTGAGATGAAACGTGTACAAAAGAGATATTTACCAAGACATTCTATGCCTGATGGACTCGATAGGAATCCTTCGTTACATTCACATCTGTAGCTCCCAATAACATTCACACAACGACCATTTTCACAGACACCTGGCTTGGAGCGGCACTCGTTTTCATCTTTACAAAAAATATAATACAACCTTGTTAATAGAAATTATAATAATAAGAGCAACAATAATAACAAAAAATTAATAATAACAATAATAGTAACAACAACAACAACAACAATTCATTACAAGAAAATATATCAGACTATCTAGAACACATTACATATTCCATGAAGTATTTGAAAAATATTTACAAGACGGGGAAAATCAACTGATTAAGCCTGGAATGGACTTTCCTAGGAATGTTATCCTGTACTATTCCTTCTGTACTCCATCCCACGATGAAAGCTTTAATGCTTCACAGCTCCTAACAAGAAGCAAAAAACACTTGCAGCAGAGCAAGCTCCAGTCACATTTACCTAATATTGAAATAAAGTTGCAATACATTAATGATTTGAGTGACAAATCTTCACTTTGTAATCATCAAGATTCTCTAAATACATTTGATCTCTCCTGCAATAAGTCATATTTCAGTCCACATATTACTTTCCTGAAAGTTCATGTATTTTCTTCCATAGATAATGGCACACAAACTGTAAGCAATTACACAACTTTTTTAGATGCTTAAAATAAACCTCAGGTGCTTTAAAGGCAGAATTACATGTCAAAACAACGGACAAAATTCTTGTTAGTACAGATTCTTCTCCCTGAAAAAAAAAACATTAAGATGTCTAAAGGAGAGGAGTCATTTTCTTGCTGAAGGAATATTGCTACAAAATACCTCCATTTAAAATGTTCACTAAGATGGCTGTTTAATTATTTTTTTCCCCCACAGAACTTTGGAATGGTCTTATTTTTTTTCTGTATACCAGAAGAAAGTACAATGTGTTAAGATTCAGCTTTTGTCTTCCCCTCAACTAATTGAGTAAATGATGGAGGAAAGCTGTTTCTTTATTTCCAGGATGTGGAATTGTTTTGAACTATGGCAGTTTCCATACCTTCCGCTCTTTATGGCATTTATAGGTAGGTTCAGAATCTTAGAGTGTTAATTCTTTAAACAAGTGACACAGTATTTATATTAATGGCTAAAGGAAATGTAACTTTTTATTTATTAAAATCTTGCTTCCTGCCCATAAACTGAGATCTCATTTGTTTGGCAAATTAATTTTTTAGATGCAACAACTGATTTTGTTGTAGAGCAATGGAGTGCTTCTTCTGAAATCCTCAGTCATTTAGAACTACCTTGAAACAAAATAGAAAGTTTAAGATGTTGGGTATCATTAGACACCTTAAGTGTCCTTCATGAGCTGTTATTTTCTGATTTTATATATATATATATATATATATATACACAAATAATTTTTAATCTGTTTGCTTGTTTCATTAGGTATCTTCTTCCCTTTCTAAGCTTTACCTGTACATCCTTCTCCATCAGGTCTCTGGGTCATCCCAGGAGGACAAATACACACGAAGGTACCAATCAGATTTTTGCAAATCATGCCTCTTGATCCACAGTCATGGAGACCTTCAGCACACTCATCTAGATCTGGAAGAAAAACATTTATATTTTGTGTTTGAACTTCCTTCCAGTAGCTCCACTTCCTGAAGAGAAATAGCACTTTCTCAAGAGGCTTCCCTAACTAAAAAGCACTGAAGGAAAAGCCCAAAATCTATGATTATTTGCAGTTATCTTAATCTTTGTGAGCTGTATCATCTTGTCACATTAAAGATTAATTTCACCATTATGATATTCTTGGCTTTGCAGTCCCCATCAAGGGTTACACTTGATGACAAAAACACTAAATACCACTTTTCTTGAGTTGTGAAAGAGCAAATAATCACCTGCTGGGCTGTTTTCTACATTCCACTGAGAGGATGAATGCAAGCCGCACAGAAATATTTGGATTATGTGTTGGTGATGGAAGGTGGGGAGAAGTTAATACATTAGTCATTACCTTTGCACATCTTTTGGTCCTCCCTTAGTTCATATCCCACTGGGCAGGTGCACTCATAGAAACCATAAGTGTTGATACAACGAAAAGCACACAGCAAGGGGTTCTGAGCACACTCATTGATATCTGAAGAGAGAGAAGCAAAGCAGTCATTCTCTACTATGTTTCAAAACAATCACCGAGAAGGTTTTACAACACCTATGCTTCTCTTGTCAGCTGAAATTATCAGAAATGTAGTAATTCAAACCATTAGCTTTTGAGTAACTAGACAAAACTAAGCAATGCTCTGCTTAAGAACAATGGCATAGTATATATATATATAACTACTACTTAAGCTTAGTATGACAAATTAGGACACGCCTATTTCAGATTTTTATTATATGCTCATTTTTAACGTACTTTTGTGTGATGAGAAATGTCGGCTTCAAAAAGCAAACTAATTATGATTCATAAAATACAAAATCTGTAAGAATGCCCCAAAATGTAGTGTGTGAAGTCCTGTGATAAACTAAAAGTTCTGCTTATATCAATTCAGATTTCTTTTCCAATGACATAGTTCAAAGCACAGAAGTTTTTTTTTCCCTCCAACTTATTACAGCATGAAAGACATGGCTAATGAACAAAAGCCAAAGGGGGAAAAAAAAAAAAAAGAGGACAGGTTACCTTCACAATTCATCATTGGGCCTGGCTCAAATCCTTCGTGACAGCTG
Source organism: Daphoenositta chrysoptera (assembly GCA_013397915.1). Lineage (NCBI taxonomy): Eukaryota > Metazoa > Chordata > Aves > Passeriformes > Daphoenositta > Daphoenositta chrysoptera. The sequence goes on along the minus strand of VZRO01001162.1, from coordinate 86,803 downwards.
CATTCAAAGCTGCCAACCACATTAGAGCATGTTCCGTTTCCACAGGGGTTGCCAATGGAACATTCATCGGTATCTGTACATAATGAATAAATGCAGAGTGAAGAGAACTGGACACATATCAAAATGTGTTTTAAACTACGGTTCCAATTCCTGTAATTGCACACACCTATGCAATGCACTCCTGTGAAATCCAAGTTGTATCCCATGGGGCACTCACAGCGGAACGATCCGTCAGTATTGATGCAGTGACCATTGGAGCAAATTCCTGGGCTTTCAAGGCATTCATTGACATCTAAAAAGCAGGAAGATACTAACAGCCATTCAGTTGCTGCATTTCAAGTCTTAAAAAAAGCATTTAAAAAAACCTAAGCACCCTATTATGTTTGTCTTGAGCCGTGCACTTCTAAAAGCGTTAACACATTTTACAGGTGAGCCTCATGTCACCAGCAGCTGTGAGGAGTAAGCTGTCGCATACTATAATATCCAAGTATAGTTTTAAGTATTAATATTTACTTTTTATTATCAGAAGGATACCTGCCTTCACGTGTGTCATCAATTCCAGGAATAGTTCCATGACCATATGGGCACAGGTCCTGAAAAGCAACTGTAGAGACACATCTTCTTTAAAAGCAGAGCAAATGAGAGAGAGAACCATGACAGATGGTTAAAGCCATCCAAAAAAGGATACTAGTTCAGGTCTCTACAGAGTGAAACCAACAAATCAGTAATTCTCTTTGTCTGTGGTTTCGTACATTTAATTTTATTCCTTTTGCTGACTTGAAAAATCGTTCTAGAAAAGCCACTGAGAGCAAATGCCAAAAAGATCTCTCTTTCTAAGGACCAAAAGGTACAAGAGCAATGTGCTCCTCCTTTTCCCCCTCTAACAAATTTTGAATTTTAAACGTGTACCTTCTTCTTCCTTTGGACAGAGCTCACAAGGATCACCCCATCCTTCTCCCGGCATTTTACTGCAGCAACACTTGGCCTTTGTGGTGTTGAAAGCCTTTGGCACTGAGCACTTCCCGTTCTCAAAGTTGGTGAAACAGAAGCTCTGACGAGTATCTAGCAGAAGAAAATACAGTCAGGCAGAGCTAGAACCTTCTCCCAAGTGAGATGATGACTGTCTGCCCTGAGAGAAATAATGTAAGGCCTGTATTTTTCATACTTTTTAAAAAGCACTTAGCAATCCTCATAAAGACGTAAATTGGAAGGGATTTCTGCAGAGTATCTGTTATTTTTTAGACTGAGTTATTGCATTCTTTTTTCATGAACTTACCAAAGCACCTCCGCCCGTTATCAGACAGCACAAAACCTGTGGGACAGATGCACTGGAAACCTCCTGGGGTGTTCGTACAGGACCCAAAGAGGCAGATGTTGGGATCCTCGTTACACTCATTAATATCTGTAAAGCAATGGGGAAACCATTCACCATAATCTCGCTTGCTGTGAATTCCTTCATTAAGAAAGATCATTTATTTATTGATTGATTTAACTTCAGCAGCTTCCAATAAAGTGCCCAAGAGATAAAGCAGACCATAGGTTTCACTGACTCTTTCAAATTAGAGCTTCTCACTGGCATGCACTTTCTTTTCTAAATACCATTCCCTGTTCTTTGTTATATTCAAAGTATAAACATTAAATAAATGCTTTCAGAATGTATTTCGCATAAGAACAATACTTTTTTGTAAGCATAAAACATCCATAGATTATTTCTTAAAATCTATATATTGGGGGTTCTTTTTAATTAAAGGTATACTTCTCTCATGCTGCTGCTTGGATTCTGGAAATGAAACTCTAGCTGGTTATTAGCAGAGTGACACCTTTAATTGTATTTATATGCCCAGATTTATATTTAGGTGTCTTTTACCGCCACTCTCACTGTGTTATTTAAAATGTATTCCTGTTCAATTGCATAATCTATAATATATTACTATTACTATTTGTAGGCAGTAAGACTTCTTTAATAGAGTTATCTAATTAAATATTATATTAAATAATTATCAAAAGCATAAGCCACAATATTAGTATTTAATATAAATATCAAGTGCCTGTAAAATTGTGCAGCTCAAACAGTATCAGGTGTACATCCCCCATCTATACAGGCAACAGACGAAGTAGGAAAATAATACATTAAGAGACCCTTAACTTTTCAAATTTATTATTCAAAACTGTATTTCAGCTTATCCTATTCTGCAAATACTAAAAGAATATATAGGCCTTCTTGCCAAGGTAATTTTAAAAAGTAATTATAATCCCATAAATTATGAGATGTATTTTAATAATCTTCAGAGTACAACACTTTTTGAGTCTTTCAGTAAGGAATATTGGAAGGGCCATCACAGAGGCCTGTGGCTATTACAAGCATTCTACAATAAATGCCGCATTGAGCTTAACCAAAGTATAGGCAGGAAGAGGCTCTCTCCATGAAAATTAGCTTCATGGATGTTGAGTCTCAAATTTGTAGTGCAATTTTTGCCCATATTTACTGAATCCTCTGCTAAACTGAGTTTTAGAAAACCACCCTGTTTTAGCAGAAAAGAAAACAATGGAAATATGGTCTTTATTATTAGGAAAATGTAAGTGGAGTGATGGAAGAAATCAGATGGGAATAGATTCTGTAATGTAACTTCTGAAGAATACCACCTGAGTCCCATTTTCAGAAATTGCTATTAGGTACAGCACATGGACAAAGCACTGCAGCACCATCTGACATTTGAGTGAACTCTGCAGCATCTTCCTATGTACAGGCTCTTTCTGTGTGAGGCATTCTAAGTCAGCTTATTTCAGACAAAAGGGTAAATGATTTCCCAGTTGTTGTGATAACTGTTAATATACAAAGCTCAGCAATTCAGCTGCATAGGACAGGAAAATTAGTCTTTTCAAGTGCTTGTTCTTACTGCAATTAAAGAGTTTTAACACCAAACCATTCTGTGGCCATGATGGAGAGGTGACTGGTCAGACTGGGGAATTAACCAAGTCCTTTCTCCTTTATTCCTATAAAATGTAAGGGAATATATCACATAGGTAGGTGAAAGTTAAGAATTTTTCTGTGGCCCCATTCATTCTGGTTTGTCCTGCATATAGTCAGCCCGAGCTCACAAAGCAATCAGCCACTGCCAACCTTCGCACTGCAGACAGAAGTAATGGATTCCCATAAAAGTGTTTGCATACAAAACCAGTAGAGAGTAATGGGGAACATGTGCTGCAAGAGCTGTCGAAGTATTAATCTAAGTTTTAGTGCAATCACATGTGATCATCTGGGCATCTCCTACGAGCTCCAGCTTCAAATTTTCTGGACACATAGCAGAATGACAAAACAATGCAAGCAAGCCCCTTTCATTCAGTTTGGGCAAAAATCTGTCTGGCAGTCATTGATGCTCTCAGAAACATAAAGAGATTCTTAGAAGGTACGAAAGCGGCCATAAACAGTAACATTCCTTGAAAATCAAAAGCTTTCATTATTTTATATTCATGACTTTAGAACTGCAGTTGATCTGAATTCACCTCAAACACAATCGCTAATATGGAGTCAGCAGCTGCCAAAAGAAAACATGAAGTTGGCAGGCAAACTGAATATTGGTGGTATTATACAAGTTGGCTGAGAGAGCTCTGGGGCTTAGAAAAATAAATCCTATTGTTCAAGAGAAAGATTTCAAAATGGTTCCTGTTCCTGCAGCCACACAGATTTAGGTGGCAAATAAGTCAAATCTTAAATGCCCAATAAATTCACAGTAGTCCCATGCTTAGCTCTGTTGGAAAAGGGAGTTGTAACTTGGATTAATTTCTTGTTCTCTGCCACAGCAAATCTTACTTCAGTGCGTTACGTTCAGCTCCTGAATGGCATTCGAGGCTTTAAGTGAGACCTTTATGAACAAACTAGAACATAAAAATTGATGACAGGTCTGCTGTATCCTCCTCATCCTCTTGTGAATATCAGCACTTAAGAAACATTATATAAAAGGTAAAATAAGGAAAACATTGTTAGAAGAAAGTGATTTAACTGATTGTTCCCATAAGTGCCATAATTTTATCAAGATTTTTTAAACTTCATAGTTCTCTGAAACCAAATGCTTTTAGTTCATCCATTAATTGCCAATAATTACCTTCTGTAAAGATTATATAAATCCAGTGATTATTTTATGATTTTTTTTAAGTTACTGAAAGATAAAATACTTCTTTTTTTTAAAGTATTTCTGTTTGCATTAATGAAGTAATCAGTGTCCAAAATACAGTACAATAAAGTAAAAATGTTTTGCCTTCCTTTTTTAAAACCTTTTCCTGAAGAATTTTCATACCTATTCCCTGTCACCTTGATTTTAAGTCAGTAAATATTAACAACCATGAAGGTGTACAACTGCTTTCCACCAAACTAGAACTGAATACAAATTCTTAAATTGTTCAGAAACAACAGTGACAACTTGCCTTACCAATACAACTTTCACTTTTTACTTCATATCCTGGTGGACAGATGCACCTGAATGATCCTTCCAAATTTTGGCAGGTACCAGGAGAGCACGAACCAGGCAGTGCCACACATTCGTTGGTATCTTTGGGGAGTGGAGGAAATCAAGAAAGGTTTAGAATGTTGCATTTCTTACAGTAACAAAACATGAAAAGGGGGTGTGTACTAGTTTTCTTTTTCCAGTGCAATTAATTGCTTGAAAATCAACAACTACTCCAAAAAGGCCTGTTATTTTTCCTGTGTTTTCATTTAAGTCACTATCATTCTCTTCTGCTATTTAGATATTCACACTATGTTGCTTCCCTCTACATGGGAGCTCTTAGTTTACTTCAGCTCATCAGTACCAACATCATGTGGTTTCATACATACCAACACAATTCTTGCCATCCAGAGTAAGCTCATATCCTTCATTACACAAACATTTGAAAGAACCAATTTCATTGAAGCACTGCCCATTTCTGCACACCTGACCAAAGAAGGAACTGCACTCATCAATATCTGTTAAAAAAAAGTTAAAATATCAAAATTAAACCCGGAAGTGAGAGTTGAGTCCCAGCATAGTATGTACAGCATGTTATAAACACACTCACGTTTCAATACATATTTCTGTGGAAAAGGTAAATTTTGCAGCAACAACAGAATGCTGACAGCTGGTGGAAAGTACCTCTCACTCAAGCATTAAGGTGTATGCTCTAGTTAAACCACACTTTTTTTAACAGGGTAGTTTACTTTCCAGGCTTATAGCATTACCTCAGTTATTGCATCTGGAGATACTCAATTACTGCCAAGCTAACTGCATAACACCAACAGAGGAGAAAATGTTACATGCAGTGTTCTGGATTTTATCTGGATCTATATGTACTTGAGTTTACTCCTAAAAACCTGCCCCACCAATCTCAAGTTTTGGACTGTGTAATTTGCACTCCACAGGATGATTTTCTCCTTCATAACAGTTCTGAAAATGATGTTTTAAAATGTTTGTTATTTTGTAGGGTATTTTAATAATGCAGACTTACAGGAGCACTGCATAAGGAAAAATATGGATAAGGAGGAATAAACAAAAAGGACACTGGATAAGCGTCATGGTGTAAGAAAATCTTGTACTTTGCAGCAGACTCTTCTTACTTTTAATATTTTCTTTCCTGGAACAGGAGAGGATTTCAAATTCTTTTTAGAGATGTATAAGTTCTCTCCTGAAGCTGAAAAGAAAATTAGACTGTTGTGTCTTCCTTCTATAGCAGAAAGGAGTGTAAAGCCTCCTTCTTCTTTTTGCTTACATGCTCTTTTTTTGCCTATGTGCTCTGCACAAGGGAGAGGATCCCGAGGTTTATGAGCCTGTTTCTCAGGCAAGGAAGGTTTTGGTTGCTTTATCACAAGAACCCAGGAATTAAAGTTGTCCAAACTCATCAGATATTCTGGTGCCCTGTGCTTTAGGGAACAGGAAACACCAACTCCTGTGTCAGCTCTGCATAACTCTGTTCATTTTAGGAGAGCAGATACGTCAGGTTACAGATCAGCTGTCCTGGCTTTCTTACTGCTGGTCTGCTTCCTCTTTCACACCCTGTGCAAGAGTCAAGCAAAATGGTGAAATAAAGGAATTATTTTAAATTCATGAGGCAGCACTGGTGGTGGGATAGAACACATTGCAAGTGCTGCCTCTGGACTGTGCCTGTAGTCAAAGATGTGCTGTAAATACCACAGAAGTCCAAAGGAGGTGAGAGATGCATTAAAACATCAGTGAACTAAAAGATTGCCCCAGTGGTCCAGAGATTTAGGATAATATTATATTATCTCAATTGGCTGTAATTAAAAACCACTTTTGATTAATCTAAAACATGACAGTAAGGATTAACCTCTAGGGCTGGTAATAGTAGAAGCTACTGCACTCAATTAACTTTCTTCACACCCTAACATCTGTTCTGTTTAGCTATACACCATCCTCCTTGGCATGACAACCCAGCAGCAATGAAAATAAAAGCTTGGAGTACATCTCTTACCCACACAATCATTATTACGAGTTAATTCAAATCCTGGATAACACAAGCAGTTGTATGATCCAATTGTGTTCTTGCAGGTTCCATTTCCACATGGAAACTGCTCACATTCATCAACATCTGCAAGGAGAGACAAACTCCATGTGAGAACTGGTTTTCCCAGGTATTGCCTGTGCACAATTACAATTGTTGTTGTTGAAAATGCAAGTCACAGCTTGATTTATATATGTAAATATATTATGTCAATATTACATCCAGATTTACAAAGACTGGTTACAAACTTTTGCAAACATCCATTTTTAAAAGGCACTGAAGTTCCATGTCTCCTGCTGTGTGTTACAGTAATTTCTGGAGTTTCATGGGGATCTGGAAGCTATTGAGATTTTATCCTGCTAGTTCTTCAAAATTTTGCATTGTCAAAACAGGTCACTTTCCCAAATATCCTCCTCAGATCATCTGACTAATGTGATTTAGTTTAAATATGAGAAGACTCCAGGAATATATTAATATTTACTACAATATGAATGGGTTTTAAATATCTGTTTAAAGTTGAAATGCATCACCTTTTTATTTTAAAATCCTGTAGAAGTGATTATGAACGAAAAGAACAAGGAAAACATTCTGACTGTTCAATCTTATTTCTTATATGATCTCTATCATGTCATCATTTTCACATGAAATTAGCATAAAGTTACATTAAAAGGGGGATTCTGTTTTTTAAATGACACATGAACTCAACAGATTTAAACAATTGAAAAATGTGTCTTTTTAGCTCCAAGCTCTATCACTCTGTGATACATCCTATAAAACTCTGTCAAATAAATCACAGTGATGTATTTTTGGGGAATGTTTCTTCAGCAACATGGAGCTATCTCTGAACAGACTGTTTTGTTCTGAGTTTTTCTTTCAAACTAATTTATCCCCTCCAAGGACAAATTCACAGACTTTATTCACAAAGAAACCCAGAACTGTATGAATAATTTTTTTAATGTCAACATAACCTACTGAAAAAATTAGGCTCATTTTCTCCCCTGCAAAGAGCCCACAGCCAAACATACCACACACACAAGAATTTTCTCTCCCTACCCATGCACATAGTCTGATCTTGAGATGCCTTGAAGCCATTGTGACACACGCACTGGTAGCTCCCCTGCATGTCCACACACAAACCATGACTGCAAACGTTAGGAATTTCCAGACATTCGTTGCGATCTATAACAAAAACACAAAACAGATGGTGCGCATTATTGACCTCCATTATTTCCTCGTTCTACACAATAATGTTTTTACAATCTGTTATTATTATTAAAACCAGATTCAAAATTATCTATAAGTAAATCTGAATAATAACAAAACTTCATTTTACATAAAGTGCTTGCCTACACACCTTGAAGTTAAAACTACTGTCAGGATTTGGCTGATGCCTGAAGAATGTTCTTTAAAAATGTCACCCTGCCTTTCCTTCCCTTTTACTGAGAAATGTGGCTATAAAGCAGAACAGAAGAATGCACAAGGTAACAGAAAATAAAGGATACTGAAACACAGGCATACCATTGGTGAGGTACAAACAGGAGAGAAAAGCCATCTGGTTTCTTACCAACGCAGGCACCGTTGGGTGACAGTTTAAAGCCAGGAGCACATTCACAGCGGTAGCTGCCAGGGCTGTTGATACAGTCAGCATTTCTCTGGCAGAGGCTGTCCCCGTTGCTGCACTCGTCAATATCTGAAACACCAAGAGTTCAGTCATCAGAAAGCACTCCTCAGATCTGCCCTGTGTTGTCTGTACGTGCAAGAGGAAAATTCACAAACCATGAACAGCCTGACCTCAGCCGCGTGTGCTGGAATGAACACAAAAAGCAAAATCAGCGCAATTTCACCCATGCCACCTTTTGGATAAAGGAGGATCCCACAAATCCAACTTACCACACATTGAAGTCCCTTTGCAATTTTAGACATCTCCCTAAAGAATATTTGTATTAAAAAAACCTTCCTCTGTGGCTTTGAACGGAAAAAATAAGTGGCACAGTTTGCAACTTCTTAGGCTGCACATGTTAGCACAAAATCCTTGAACAAATGACAAAACTCCTAATGACTTTATGACACACAAAACTTTGTTACCTTCTCTGAGTACTTGTGCCTCAAAAACTGTAGCAGAAGAGACACAAGCTGGAAAAAGAATCCAGCAAACTTTTTTTTTGAGAAGTTCTAAGAACAAGAATTAAATCTTCTCCCCAAAATATAATAAAATAAAACAAAAGCATCTCACTTACTACCTATTTAGGAGGTTGACAGAAAAAAATTACAAATTTTATTAAGTACGTGTACATCTGTATTACAGACAAGCCCTTAAACTGATTTATAACCTTGAGCCCTACAAAAGCTAACAGTCTGTCTCTTAGATTTTGAAAGTCACATGAATTAAATGTTCCTCTTCCCTTTAGGATAAGCTTAAGGGGGCTAAGGAGAAAATAACTTAATTTCAAATCACCTTCACAGACCAAGAGCAGGTCATTGTAGCTGAATCCAGTGGGGCACTCACAGCGGAAGCTGCCAATCTGATTGATGCAAACTCCATTGGCACAGATTCCTGGGATTTCCTTACATTCATCAATGTCTGAAAGGGAGAGAGGAGCTACTTTAAGTACAGTTCATCATGTCTTTACACACTGCAAGGATTCTCATTTTCACTCTGTTTAAAACTGAGTTGAGACATTCCTTTTGATCTACAGAAATTACACACAGTTTAGAAATTCCAAGATACGCCCATTATGACAGAAAATGGCACATGAGGTTCAGGAAGTGATCAAAACAGAGCTATACTAAATACTGGACAAGATGCAAAACTGTTACAAATGTGCAGAGAAGTCCCACAAAATTTCTGAAGGCAAAACCTTTTATCTTTCTGATTAAAACTCAGAATCATGAACTAGGATGGCAGGTGAGCAAAATACCATAACAAAATGAAATGTAGAAATTTAAAAAAAGAAAAAACCAGAAATATTTTAAATAAAAATTGGTCTCAAATTATGTTACCACTGTAACTCTAAAATGAAATTTAACAATTTTAGTATATGAAATGTTTATTTTGGTTAACATTATGAGGGCGTAAAAACATTATGCAAAACAATTTCTGGTTAAAATAAGCTTGATGAAACTTACCAACAGCTTTTCCAGTATGGATGTCAAAAGTGAAGCCAGGAATATTCCCACATAGGTTCTTAAACTCAACTAGAGAAAAGTAGAGAACAATGCATTTTCAGGGAATGTATAAATCTCCCAAGAATACTTGCAGTTTTCCCAGCTACTCATGAGCCCTTTTAAACCAAATCTATTCAGGAGAGAAATTGCCTCTTCTGCAATTTGTATTGAAAATTCAGACTGCCAATAAATTAATGCAAATTGAAATAGTAATTCATACTTTCCTCAAATCTTTGCAGACTTTGGCATATAAATAAAATGTCTGATTGGAGACAGTCACCATTCAGTTAGGTTTTGGTTTGGTTTTTTGTTCTTTTTTTTTTTTAATAGAACTCCTTCAGGTTTATTCCTGTTTTCTAGGCATCTATAGTGAGAATCTACAGCAGCATTTTCAAATATGAGAAATAAATATAATTTACCACTACCTAGGCTTCTTTGAAAATACTATCTATGTTATTTTCTGTAGATATTACTGCAGATTAGTTCCACTGAACTGTTGAGCAGAATGGACACTGTGCTTTAAAAAGAGATGCTCCAAAACCCTGACATATTTTTAATATGCTCCCTCTGTATCCTCTTTTTCTACCTGGAAGATGGGAAATGCTTGGTGCGAAGTGTAAATTAAATTAACCTATGGTTTACTAGGCAAGGTATTTGAAATTTGAGTGGGTTTGCAACATACAGAGAAAAAATTCTAGCATGGATTCTATTAATTATTGCAGATAAGATGTTAGTGGCAGAACAGTGCTCTCCAGACAAGAAGTTATTAGACATTTACAGTAATAAATTTTTATCTAGGTAGAAATTTTAAAAATGACAGGCCTACAATTATAAACTGTCAAAGTTGTGTAATACTACCAGAGGAATTTGTACCTGCTTGAGGGGAAAGAAGTAATTCCAGAGTGAAGAACCAGTTTGAATGTACAGTTTGCCAACAATAACCATGCAGCTGCTAATCAGCACCATCTAAGATCATAACAACATTCAAATTATCCAGAAAAAGGTATCTTTCAATATTCAGTTTCCAAACTACTGCCTAGGAAGGATTTCAAGGTATGTGGCAGGTATTTGTACATTTAGGACATTAGGCCAAGGTAAAATAAGCTTCCAAACAGTGAGTGAAATTTATAAAAACATCAGATTGACATAAAATTCAAAGGGTTTCTGGAAGTTTAATAGCTGGAGACGTCCATGAGTGCTTGGCCCACTGTTGGTGCTGCTAAGGACCTACAGGAAACCTCTTTATCCAACAGGAGGCAGAGTATGGAGCCTGCCTTTGATTCATCTCTAAACCTGAAATGCTGACAAATTATTCTAGCACCAAAAAAGAGAAAACCAAGGACATCCTTCTGTATTCCTGCAATTAATGATCTTTAATCTGGAGTGATTACAGTCTTTACTGGCTCTAGTTTGAGTTTCTTGATCATCTACATTTTAATGGTAGCTCCCCAGAAACTTGTGATTCTGTAAAGTTTACCTACCATTAGAAATTAACTCTTGCCTCCTTTACACCAAACATCCTCATTTTTAGCAAATGTAGTTGATCATTGCTCAGAACGATATTTGACAAAATATTTTATATTTTTCCTACATTTAGACATTCTTAGTAATTTTTCTAAGCCAAGGAGGATCCAGTACATCTAAGCATCAGAATTTTCTCATTTCTTCTGTCCTACTGCTTAATGGCTGTTTAATGCTCACCACGATTATTCTTGCAGTACAGGGTACAGGGCTACAGAGGTGTCTACCACAGTGCTTTACTGTCCAGCAATTTTCTGCTCTTTCATAGACATATCTTTAATACATGTTACTATAACAATTTGATACACTAAGATATTTTATATACTACTTATGTGTAAGATTTGAGGCTTAGCAACTAGATCTTTTCTTCAAGGAGATTTATGCCATTTACTGCTGTCAGTAAACCTGCCAGTAAATACATCAAACAAAAACAGTGCCCTGTGCTCACTACCTTGTCCTAGTGGGCAGTGGTCTCCTACTCCCATGCTAAACACATCAGGTCTGGAAGGACAAAGAAGAGGCTCCTAGGGCTGCAGGACCTCTTTCATTCTATGTTATGCTCCCTCCATGTTTCATGAATTTCCCTGAATCCATTTTTTCACCTTTTTTTTTTTTAGTTTTTACTGTGTAGAAGAAGAGCATATTAATTAGGTAAGTTTTGTATGATAATGCATTCATACACAGTGCCAAAATATCCACACAAAAACATGCCAGAGATTTACCTTCTGGAAGCTTGCCTTTACCTGAGTGACTTTAAAAATATTTCAAAACCCTATTTACTTATCACTATACTATTTTTTAGGACAAAAAGATCTGTCACATGACAGGAAAAAAACCTGAGATCAGGCACTCCCGAAATTATCAAACCATGAAAGAATTCTGTAAATTCTTGGTTAGCTCTTAGCAGTGAAGCAGCTTTCTACACTTCTTTGGGGAAAAAAACAAACAAAAAAAGAACTATTATTTCTGATTAAAGTCTGCATGCTAATGGTTATGATCTGCACAATGTGTAAAACCAAACAAAACAGTCTTTACTACTCAAAGTCATCAAACAAAGACTGACTGCTAAGTATAAATACAGAAAAAGGAAGAAAGAGCTCTGGTCACCAAGCAAAAAAAGGGCAAATGCATTGGCATGTGAAGTTCACTTACAATTCTCATCAGAGCAGAATAATGCTCTTAATGAGCCTCTGGGCTCAGTCTGGTGACATGGTTAAGGTCAGTGTCTCCCACCCCCCCGTCTGTGATGTGTAGCCCCCACCCAGACTGCAAAACAACTGATAATAGAACATAAGTGCAGCTATTCAACCATTTACACTTGGAAGTTGTGTTTGATCCCTCACAGAATCCCTTTTCATGGAAAAAAAGGTCCAACCATGCCTGCAAACACAGTAAAGTCATTTAGAAGAGCTAACAAGGCAATATTGAAATATTTCAGGAAATATTTCAACCCCACAACTGCTTGCACAATACCAAGCAATTCTAGTTTTAACAAATCATTAAAAGTTGCAGAAGTTTTTGAGAATTTCAGTGTCACCAATCTAAAATAATTCTTTCTTCTACCCAAGAACATTAATTGCATGAATCCCTGCTAGCAGCTTGCTGTATTTTTCTCATCATGTTGTCACCATGATGACAATTTTATGACATTTAGATAAATGACTATGGGAAAGAATTTAATGAGCTCTCTGTGGTAGCAAACGTATTTCCTTTCTAAATCTGATTTCTATCTCCCATTCCTGACTGCTAGGAGCAGTCCTTCATCCTCCTATTTTAGAAGAAAAAGGAAAAGGCTGTTTTATACTCTTTTCAGTCCTATTTTCCTCCTCTTTACTGTGAGGGAAAATCTTTCTTATCTTATCTGTTGTTTACCTCATGTCGCCAGGATAAACCACTCGGAATGGCAGTAATACATTCCTTGCACTAAAATCAAAAACTGTTTTAAAAGCACAGCACCAGAGGCATAGGTTTAGTGACATTAAACCAGTAAACTTGGGGCAAGTCAATTAAACAATAAATTGCGTTTGTACAAAACACCTGAGTTTTTTAGTTTTATTCAGGCATCTTTGCTCTTTTTTACAAATTTAAAGAATCTTTTAATGAATGTCAGGTTTTCTTCCAAGTTGGTGACTCTCACCAATGATTTTTCTGACTTGAGCTTTCAAGGGTGTTTTATTCCAGGAAATTAATTTCATACATACTGACTGAAAATTAACTGTCCTTTATTATTTTCACCTCCATTTACAGAAGGTATTTTTTTACTTCCCATTGCAATGCCCTTCTTACTGGGCTTTTGCAAGTTCAGTCACCTTCAACAGAGGAAATGTAAAAGCAATGAAGCAGATCATGCTCAGATGTGAGACACACTTGAAAAATCTAGAAAGGCTTCCTACACTCGGTTATGAAACCCAGTCTTGATGTTCTGACAGACTAGGTCTCCAGCAATCAAGAACTAAATTACACTCTCCTAAATTAATTATCCTGGAAGACAGACTAGACAGGAGGTATCTCTGGTCAGCCAGTATCTTCAACACTCGTTTTATTGCTCAGTAAAACTTCTTATGGGATGATAGTTAATAGGTCAAAGCAGCAGATTAGCAAAGGAAATAACAAAATGGGGTGACCACAGAAGGCTTTACCCATTCCTGGAGCTGGACACGGCTCACAAGGTTTGTTCCAGGCTTTCCCAATATTGTATGTGCAGCAGCACATCCTTTTGGTCACATTGAAGGGCAGTTCATTCTCACAGGATGTTCCATTATAGCTTCTGTAGCAAAAGCTTTTCCGCATGTCTGGGTGTGAGAAAAGAACCACTTATGAAGTAACCAACATTATGATAATTATGATATTATGTAAATATCAACCCCCTACCAAAACAGACAATGATTCATTAACTCTGTTTTCTGAATACAACATAAACTCAGGCATTTAAAAATGATGTAAGGATTGATGTAACCTACAGTCTTTGTTTTAAACGTATGTGGTATATTTTCTGTTTTCATTTAAAGACTTAAGGGGAAAAAAGGCAAACTCCTAAAAAATCATAAACGCAGTGTAGATACTCATGAGAGCCTTTTGTATGGTAAACCCCATCATTTGGAAATGACCAGTGAAAATAAATCAGTGAACAGCGAGCTCTGTTACGGAATAAGAGCCCTTGAATGCTGCATGTCAATCACTGGGCTCTCTTTCCTGACAACATGACACAACTGGGAGCCAAAAAAGTCAAAATAAAAACAAAGCACAGGGTCTGGCCCATCAGTCTGATATTTGCGTAGTTCTAGCAAACATGAAATCTTGCATACCCATGCAGTTGTGTCCTCCATTCACCTGCATATATTCAGGTGGGCAAATGCAGGTGTAATTCCCCAACGTGTTGTAGCAGGTGCCAGGACCACAGACACCAGGGTGTGCAACACACTCATCAATATCTAGAGATCAAGAAAAAAACCATTACAATTAACAAGGGATAAGTGGTCCAAGTCCAAGCAAATGTTTCTGAGAAATAGAACCATAATAAACCACGCTAAGATAACAAAAAAGCTTCATTTAAAGACTAGCTTGGCAAGCACAGCTCTGATTTTAACTTCTACATCTAGCCTAAGTTCTCTTAACTGCAAGAGAATACACACTAAATAAACTCGAAGTTCTTGAACTTGCCACTGAAATAAGAGTAATTCAATTTCACAAAAGATATTCACACCTTCTTCTCACAGCAGGGTTAGTCACGTCTTAGTTTTGGGGTCAATTTACAATTTTGGTTCTAACAGTTATGAAAAATCACAAACACAAAAGAAGAACCAGTATGAAGTTCACACTGAGTAAATTAAACTGCTACTCTCACACCCAACATGCAGGGAGCATAGTAAAACTTGCAGGGGATACATAAAAGGTGTTGAAGTGAGAAGACAGAAATCATTAATAACTCCTTAGTTTACTGAATATACACGGCTGAGGTCTAACATCTAAAATAAACATTAATATATCCAAGTGTTGCATTTCAAGCTTTGTGCTAATCGTATCACTGGTGCCAAAGAGAATGATTTTAGGGAACACTCTAGGTAAGGGTGAGGTATACCACGGCCACTTATGGATTTAAGGCTAAAAATTAGTGGTTTTCATAATAACTGCAGTGTGACAGAGGAAGAGGCTTCAAGGGACTCAACCTTCACAGATTCTTGTCTCTTCACTGAGGTAGTAGCCTTTTGGGCATTCACACTGGAAGCTGCCAAAAGTGTTGATGCAATTTCCACCTTGGCAGAGACCTGGTAGCTCCTGACATTCATCAATGTCTGAAAACAGAGGAAAGAAAAAAAACCAAAAACCAACTCACCATATTTGCATTCCAGAATGAAAAGAAAGAAGAGAATTTAAGTACTACCCTGAAATTTTGCCAACTAGTAGCTTTGAACAATCATGTGCGGTTTTTTGGGGGTTTTTTTGCTTCTAAATTGCTCTCCAGGAATGCGTGCATAAGATGCTCATTCTCTTCCACTCAAACAGCCCTTAAGAAGCAGTTTCAGCTTGTTAAGCATATTTTCCATTCCTGTTTACAGGAATTTGGCATCTAATTCCTCACTCCTGCCCATTTATTGGAACCAGAGCTGCTTTGTCTGACAAATATTTCCTGACACTTGTACCTTCTGCTGAGTTACAATTTTCAGAAATGGCTTATCCTTTGGGGCCCAATTTTGAAATCCAGTTAAAGTAAGGAAGCACACACAAGGTATGCACCAGATTGTTTTCCTCCTGAAATGGTGTTGGACTTCTTCAATATTCTTCTACTGTGTGCCTTTTCATGCTGTTTTCCAATTCCCGTTAACAGTGGCTTTTGCTTTGCACTAAATATAATGATTTCTGAAAAATGCAGTTCCTCTTCAAAGATGACCCTTTTTTTTTTTAATTATTATTATCAGTCATCACAGTCATTTCTGAGAAACTCACCTTCTAAAATAATAGTGATGGGATTTGGTCTGAATCCTTCTCCCCCTGGACAGAGAGTATTGTATTCAGCTAAAGTAAAGCATAACAAGACACATCATGTCAGTTTCATAAAAAATAAAATTATGACAACAGAATCATAAAATGTCACTTGTGTTTTAAATGAGTATTCTTTGCTACAGTCATTTGGTCTTTACTTTTTTGACCTATTCACACTAAATAAAGAAGGTGCATTAGATTAATGTGAGATTAGGAATTCTGCTTTCTTTTGCTACCATCATCTCCAGAGACTCTGAAGACAGGAACAATATTGATTTTTCCATACTGTGTCCTTACAGAGACACGTATTTTCTGTTTTGATTGGTTTTTTAATAGGAAATGTCAGTATGCCACTGATAAAGGTAAGCGTTAAACTTGGAATTCCTACTATTATGAGACTGTAAAGAACAACATACTTGACATTTGTGTTGCATTATTCATTAAAGAACTTCAAAGCTCTACAAAGCTGATAACTATCATTACGTAACAGTTTTGAAAGTACTCAAGAGTGACTTAGACATAAATACACAACAGTTACCAACACTCTTCTTTGGAGAATAATGAAGCCCTCCAAATTATAGCCATGATTTGAGTTCTAAGCATAATTAATTTATTTCCCTACCAATTTGGAGCTGCTGAGCAAAAATGCCCAGCAGATGTATGGACTCTATTCTGTTCTTAGCTGCAAATTTCCGTTGATTTTTTTTTTTTT
>VZRO01001162.1:52281-69900 GCA_013397915.1 Daphoenositta chrysoptera | reverse complement strand
GGTTAGTTTGTTTTGGTTTTTTTTTAATGGGAGAAAAGTAAGATTAAAATAAAGCACCCAAAACTGCCTAAAGCATCGATTGGTCAGGTGGGAAGTGCCTTCTAAAGTTAGTTACTCTGATTTATTACTGTGAGAACAGGCACCAAGTCAGTCACAGAAGACTAAAGGTCAGGTCTGTGATGCTCAGGTCCACACCTCCGCACCTCTGTCCCTCTGACAGTGGCAGGGAAATTGTCTCAAGTGACAAATGTATTGCAACACAGTAAAAATTACATTTTGCATCCTTTCCTCTAAAGTAAGACAGCACCAGGAGAACGTGAGAACATTTCCTTACTGCTGTTTACAGGGGGACAGGTCTCACAGGGGTTCCCCCAAGCCTTTCCCAGCGAGCAGCAGCACGAGGAACGACTGACTCCAATACCAATTTCAGTGTTGCAGGACAGGCCCCCGTCCCCTCTTGGTCCATACTTCAGGTAGCAACTGCCCACACGGTTATCTACATAAAAAGCACATGTGATTACAGCTGCACACAATGATCGAGGCAAAGAAGAGCAGGCATTCATCTGTTGTTCCATACCTAGTAGGAAGAATTAAGTAACGTTGTGCTCTTGAAGTCATTGGCACTTCAAGAACGTTGATAGTTATTGATGTTGAGAGAGACAACACTAAGAAACTATATGACAGGATATTCAGCCTTGTGGAAGTGTTATTTTTCTATCCTCATTTGCATAAAACCAGTTATTTCCAAAGTGATACTTCAGGAAGCTTTTACTTACCCACACAACCCACTCCAGTAGGATTCAGCTGGAAGTCTGGAGGACAATTGCACTCATATCTTCCAGGAGTGTTTACACAAAGACCATTGACACAATTAATGGGATCAGCACATTCATCAATATCTAAAATAGGAAATCCACATTCAGAAATCTGCTCACTGGACAAAAATAATTTACTTTCTAAGACAACAGAGCAAGAAAACTTCAAATGTAAGTGAATTTTTGTTGAAACTGAAAAAAGTTTCACAAATAATTCACCAAAGAGCTAAGAATAAACTTTGTCCTTCTGCATATTTAAGAAGCCACCCTTTTTTCTGACATATTTCTGAAAAGCAGTGATTTACCTGTGCAGTTTCCCCCGGTTCGATCTAGTTCATAGCCATCATCACAGATACAACGAAACATCCCTGGGAGATTATTGCAGGTGCCAAACACACAAATATTCTGTAAGGAGCATTCATCGGTGTCTGAAGGGATATATTAAGAACAGAAAGTTACGTAGCATTACTACATTATTATTATTGTTATTATTGTTATTATGTACTAAAAGCAAAAGGAGACATATGCAAATTATTTAAAAAACCGACATTTTTGAAGTTGTGTAGAATACTCTACAGAATTTGTATTTGTGAATTTGTATTTGTAAAGAACATGTAATAAGAAGAAAGAGAGGGTGTAGGCTTCAACAGTCACATCTCCTTGGAGGAAGAAAACAGGGAATATAGGAATACAGGAAGTAAGAATTATCTATGATTTTCTCAAGCCCACATTAAAATAATTATGTAGTAACTACACACAGATGAGCTAAAATGCATCCGAAGTATTGCCTGCATGCTCATCTAAATTGAAGAGGAAATCAAGTTGAAAGACACTGACAGAAAATTGGATGATTTTGTCAGCTGAAGTGTAGAAAGGAGTTGAACACTGGCAGCACAGACTGCAAAGCTGTGGTTTTAGGCACAAACCATAAAAGATTTCTGAGCTGAAGGTAGTAGGATAAGAGTGGAAAAAAACCCCTCCATATACTGTCAGACAGCAAGACGTTTTAAGTTGCCAGAATAAAGCAGCTGTGGAAAAGGCAAATGCAATTCTGGCACATACTAGTGAATTATTTTTAGCACAGACAGGGAAGTGGAAAGCATTAATATCATTTTACAAAGCACAGCCAAATCTTAATTTGAAACTCTGAATACAGTGCTCTGCTGATGAACTAATATTGCACAAGATGTGCAAAAGGGGTATTAAAATTATAACAGTAATAAAACTTCTACTTCTAACCTAGCTGTATTGCCTCAGCCAGAGGTTGAGAAGTGATAAAATGCCTCTTTATAGGAACTTATGAGAAAGGTTAACTTCTGAGGGCAACTTGAGAGACATATTTTTTAGGGAAAATGAATGTTTAACATCCAAAAGTCCTGAGTCAATTTAATCTGGAAATTAAAATTCCTAAACACCCTGGAGTAAAGCCATGGAATGACCTCCAAATCAGGTCATTGAGAAGCTAATGTACTGATATCTCAAGGGACTCCTGAAGAACGTGGATTAATAATTTGTATTACAATTATTGCACTAAATCAAGACTTTGGATTCTGCCCCTTGATTGTAGAAATCAGACAAGGACTCTCCTTATCATAGGACAAATTAATAAATGAACTTCAAAATGACAGAAAGAAAGGATAACTTCTTCTAAGTATTCAGCACCCAGATATTTTTGTTCTCCAACAGCACAATTTACTCAATGGAATTCTTTCAGATCTCTGCTGAAAGCCCAGTAATATACCAAGCATTTCTCCAAAATCCTTCAATTGTTGGTAACACATTGACCCAAAAATTACAGTTACATTGTTTTTCAGAACATTTCTTGGCTGGAATAGTTTGGATCTGTTAGGGGATTTTTTCTAGATCATCATCATCACTGTAATATGACTGTGCTGCACCAAGAAATTCAGTAAAGATGACTGACAGTATTTGGTAATGATTAACAGGTCTGACTACACAGTGACACAGGTAATTCCTCAGAAGCATCTGAATTATTCTGAAGTAGATTCATACATGTACACCTGAATGTAACAACATGCTACGCTCTGGACTGAATCTTAGAGATTACATTTTGAAACACGTTTTTCATACCTCACCACGTATTTTAATTACCTAAGATGTTACATGGTTTCCATCATTAAATATAAAATAAATTAGAAAGTTTTGGAGCACCAGATAAAATGTTTTTATCTACTATACAGTCATATTAAACAACAACAAGAACAAAAATTTTAAGAACACAATAGGGAATAGAAGCTGAACTGGACTAGAAAGATAACACAGGATTTTCCACACACTATCCAACAGTGACAAAAAGGAATTAAAAAGAAAAAAATACTATATTGCTGAGGCAAACTTCTACTCTGGGATTTATGGATGAAGGCCAGCAAAACTTCATAAAAAGATGAAAGCAACCTTCAACATAATTCACATTGAAGAAATTTCTTATATGTGAAACATTTGGTGATTTCTCAGCTTCCAGATTGACGTCCTGTTGCTTGTTCTTTGTTTTAGGGCAGCCAACCCAAACTCAGAGTACGAGACTGAGGCAGCAGCAGCTCACCTTGGCAGGACTTGCTGTCAGAGGCAGGAGTGAACCCCATCTCACACTCACA
Source organism: Daphoenositta chrysoptera (assembly GCA_013397915.1). Classification (NCBI taxonomy): domain Eukaryota; kingdom Metazoa; phylum Chordata; class Aves; order Passeriformes; genus Daphoenositta; species Daphoenositta chrysoptera. Next base: position 66,470 of record VZRO01001162.1, on the reverse strand, counting down.
GCGAAAGGCGCCGGGGGCATTCAGGCACTGCCCATTTTCACACAGATTGACATTCTCTGCACACTCATCAACATCTGTGGAAGACAGGAAAACCTCTCTGAAACTACAGGTTTCACCAGCAAAAGTACATAAAGGTATCCTGATGTTCAAAGTATAGTGCTGTTAAGCACTGAAGTTATAAAACAAAACATACACTGAAGTAAACTGAAAGAATGCAGAAAACCAAACACAATTTCCAAAATAATTCCTTTCACCTTGCCATGATGCCTTACTCCTTGTTTTTCATTAACAGATTATGTATTTTTTTAATAATGCAAGCTTTTAAGATTCAACTATACTAACCTTGACAAGTAAGTTAAATACCTTGCTTAAAAAGCCAAAACTTTGCCTCCTGATATATATTGCTATGCTATTTTGACATTAAAAGTATTCAGAAGGCAAATTTTCCTAAGTGAATCATGCATAGAAAATTATTATCATATTCATTTTAGAAAATATTCATTGTGGAGGATGAATATCACAAGTACTGCTTGCACACTAGGAATTCTTCTAGTATGCCCCAAAGAGCTATAAAAAAAGAGAATGACAAAGGAGGGCATTCACCATTGCAGTCATCATAAGAAGTCATAATTTTGTCAGCTATGCTTATGACTGTCCAAAAAAAGTTTTATATGCTTTCTTCATTTTAGTAGTCCATACTTAGTATTACACCTGATTTTAAAAAAACCACAGAAGCTTAATACAGGGATAAAACTTTGTGTTCATGAACCAAAAACTTGAAATATAAAACAAAGTTATATTTGAAGGTCCTTATTGTCAAATAAAAAACCTTTCACCACTAATCAGAAAACCCTCTTTCTAAAATGTAAATTAATTTTTATTTATAATTAGCCAGCTAGGCAATAATGAATGCATTCACAGTAGTTTTCTAGGTATTTTGCTATTATTAGGATGCATTCCTTCAAACCTTTAAATACACTGACCAAATACAGGATGTGTGAAAAGTTGACAGCAGAGATAATGTTGTATCTCCACTCAGCAGGAGATAAAGACCAGAGCAGCCCAAGACATAGTAATTAATATTTAATATAAAATCTCCACACTTTATATAATACGTGTCAATTTATGTTGAGTCACTCACTGTGCGAATAACAATGTCCATTCTTAAGAGTGAGCACTTACCTACAAATTTAAAAGCAGAGATCACAGCAGTGGTTTTTAACTGCAGGTTTGTTTTTCTTTTTAAAAAGTCCTATGTTAATGATCACATCCTGTTCTACTAAGAGTGAGGGGAAAATAGATGATGCCACAGAGAGGAACTCTGAGTGTTCTTGACTAGAGGGACTGCTGCAAGGAGGACATACATGTTCAAAATATCTGGCATGAAGATGCGGAGGAGGAAGAAGCAGCAGACAGGAAATTCACCCAACAAATGGACCCGGCGGGTCCAACTGGCACACAAATCAAAAGAACAATCAGGCTCCTTTGTCAGCATTTCTTAAGCAGACAGGAAGAATCTTGATCTTAAATGACACTTTCACATTTATTGTCTTGGACTTTGGGCTTAGGTCTAATTCAAAAAGGTTCCATACAACAGAAGAACAGCCAGGGACAAGTCAGGTCTCACAAAGCTCCTTACCTGAGCAGGTGAAGCCATCCCCAGTGAATCCCTCTGCACAGGCACAGTGGTAGGAGCCCGGGCTGTTCACACACTGAGCGTCGGCGCTGCACCGCTGGGTCCCGTTGGAGCACTCATCAAGATCTGCTCATCAGGGTCAGAAAGTGCAGGCAGCAGCACAGTAATTAGTACACCTGGCTGGCAATTAACTGCCAAGATAACCAGTACAACTGCAAATATGGTTTAGGTCTCCATAAATACACAAATTTATTATTAGATGATACAGGGTTAATCTATAGTGACTCCATTTTAATACTTCTTCCTTTGAATTAAAATGTGTGGGACTGGGCAAAATATTTCTGAGCAACAGATGGACTTCAGCTGACTCCTTACTTGGATGTTAATATCCTGTTAAAGAGCTTGAATTCAAAATTAGTTACAAAAAAATCGGAACCAAAGAAACCTAGTGAGCTAAAAATCTGCCACTTATTTAGAAAGTCTCCTCAAGTAATAGAAGAAAGTGAAAACAATGCAACCCCATGAGAGTTGACGCCAGCTAATCACTTGTATCTTAATGTGAGGGGGAAAAAAAAGAAAAAGTAAAAAAAAAGAAGAAAAAGTAAAAAAGGAATAATAAACAAGAAATCTCATACTACGGTAATTTTCTTTAGCACATTACATCAATAAAGGCTAATTTTTAAATGAAGCTTGTCTTCCAGAGGTAAGAAAATGTTCCAAAACCAAAAAGTAAGTATTAAAATGTTTTATTCACCAAACTAAAACACGAAGTCAAGGGGACATATGCAACTCCAGCAGCCCAGCAAAAGCAGATTCAAGTTTCCCACCCCTCCAGTCCAATTTGGTTTATACCATGGTCTATAAACTAGATATACTACAGGACATTTACTAAAAAACGTTTGAAGTAATGGAAATATCTTACTGACAGTAAATCATAAACCAAATTCTATTTAATTTCTGAGGTTTCTTTATTTTGCACATTCTAGTAGCAGTAGTATTTAAATTCCATAAAATATATAGTTAATTCAGCAAAATGTTACACGAGTTTCTGAGACAGAAAAAATATTTTTTTCTTGAAAAACCAAACCTGTGGAACATAAAAATCTTTCATACCCATCTATCCACAGGGTACAGCAGACAAAAGAATAATTCTTTGGTTTTTATGGGCTAATCACAGAGTCACATTACATGCTTCCAGAAAAGAAAAAGTTGGGGGGGGAAGAGAGAAAAACCTTTATTTTCCGTATACTTACCAATACACTTAATGCCATTTCCAACCCAACCTTCTCTGCAACTGCATTTAAAACTTCCTGGCACATTGACACACGAGGCATGCATGTCACAGTTGTGAGCTCCAGTTTCACATTCATTCACATCTACAAGCACAAGACGGAATATCAGTATTTACATCAGAATACTGAAAATTATGTTCCTTTCACATATTTCCACTGTGAAGGTTTGCAGTCCTTTAAAAAACAGATGTTTAAGAACACAGAATAATTCAAGCAAGCTACTTTGTATTCTGTATTACTGAAAAGGAGTGACAATTGCATTTTATTTTTGCTCTTTGTTTGTAAACATGACCATCAGTCTGCTTTCCTACGACTTCTTTTCAGCTTGAAATTAACGCTCTTTTCCAGAAATATTAAATATGCTGATCTTTTTCTTTCCTGTCTAAACACACAACTGCAGCCTTGCCACCTCAAGCCATTTACAGTAACACGGGCGTTCACACAACCTGTGCTGATAAAATATTTAAAATTAGTTATGTAAGGGGCCTCCAGCATTGACACTGGTGAAGGAACACTCCATTTAAAAGTCTGGCACGTGCTAGAAGATGTGAAACACTCATATATATAAATATATACAGATACCAATCTCTCTCTTGTGTGTGAACAATAGTGCATTTATTTTACCTATAAGCCAACCAATATATGTGAGACATTCACTGGAAATCTTCTTTACCTGTGCACCCTGTGGTTCCTTTCTTGACTGAATACCCGACTTGACAGTGACAAATGAAGGAGCCTTTGGAGTTTTCACACTCCCCAAACATGCAGATGTTGGAATTCAAATCACATTCATTCACATCTGCGGGTGAATATAAATCAATTATTTGTTGGACATTATTGTAATTTTGGAACACTCTTTTTCAGGTGAAAATATCTACTACTTTAGGCATTTATTTTTCTAAATCATAACATATTTCAGCTGTTCCACTCTGTATTCTTTAAATTTCCTAAAACAAGTAAGAATAAATGTAGTCCAAATACCACTGTTTCCTGGTGAAACAAATACCATTTGTTTTCACCTTTTTTTGGAATGCTAATTAAAGGAATATGAAGCAAACTTTTTCTTACACGAATCACTTAAAATCATTTTCTTAAAACGTATTGCTGATCACAATAATTTTCTTCCAAAGAATAATTTTTGAAGTACCCCCTTCTGGGCCCCTGAACTAATCCCTTCTCAATACACATCTTCCATTAATGGCAAAATCACCCCAATGTTTTTTACCTATGTGATCTGGTTCATTGTTAACGACTTACCAAAAGGCATACAGGTTATTTTTTTTAATAATATACATAATTTCAATATCCACTTTCAAAGACTCAGCAGAAAGAACATCTTGAAACACAAGCTGTGGGATTTTTAGACTTGCACCAAATTTGGTGCACAGAGCTACTTACCAACACAAGTTTTCATGTCTATAGAAATCATAAATCCATCGTAACAGAGACAGCGATATTCCCCCGGGATATTGGTACACTGCCCGCCATCACAGATATCTGGATTGTTTTCACATTCATCAATATCTGAGGGGGAAAAAAAGAAGGCAGAAAATAATTCTGCCACTCTGGCATGGATGGACTAGAGCACCATGTTGATTTTGGCTGAAAGATACAATGCTGAAGCTTTTAAGGTATAAAAACCTACCTGTACATGTCCTGACATCTGGCATCAGAGCATAGCCATCACTGCAGCTGCACTCATAGCTGCCTTCCGAGTTAGTGCAGTGGGTGTCACAGCCTCCATTCATTATCATACACTCATCAATATCTGGGGAAGCAACACTGGTAGCAGTAAGTCTACTTTTAGAAGGAAAAAAAATCATATTTACATTTTACTTAGTTCATGAAACAGTTTACCAGTGTTTTCACTCTGAATCTTAATTCTCGTTCTACTGTCTCTGATTTATATTTTGTTCATCTGTGGGAGCAAATGGCTAAGTTAAATGCTTCTTTTGTTCCTCTGTATTGTTAGGGGTGTGGAAAAAAGCTCAAAAAACAAAGTTTGGAAAGGAAAGAAAAGAAAATGTTGAGAAACTTCAAGCTTGAAATGTAGCATAAATTAATATTTTTTGTAAAAAAAAAGAACCAAAACAAGCAAATAAAAACCCTCTCAGTACTGCTGTTCTCCTTTGCAAGGGGTTGATGTGCTGGCAACTATGTAATTCAGTATTATTACAGTGACGGATTTCAGAGATGCACATGATGAGAAAAAGTGAAAGAGAAACCATCAATGCATGGGGCTTTTCTTGCTTGATCAAGAAATCTAGCAGTACTTTCTGCTTGTTAGCTCTGATCTTAATGGAGTAGTACAGTAAATATAATTTCTCTCAAAGCATTCTGCAGAGTTCAGTGCAGCAACCATTTTTTATACCATCTTTATATTTCTGAGTTCACAGTAGTTCATGATAAGCCTCAAAGCACAGGAGAAGACAGCCCTGCTCATTTGCAAAAGGAAGGTATGAAATTATGTAAAAATAAGGAGAGATGGAACAATGCAGCTGAAGCACAAACTCACAGGTGCAGGTGCACAACACTTGCCTGTGCATCCTTGCCTGTCCGGAGTGGGCTGGTACCCAGAGTCACAGAAGCACTGGTACGTCCCAACCATGTTCACACATCTGCCGTTTCTGCAGAGGCTGTCACTCAACGAGCACTCGTTTACATCTGGGGAAGAACCACTCATATCAGTTGCAAATCAGAAAACTTAACAGCTCTAACAGCTCAAATTCCATGGAGGGTGAGGGGTAATATTTCAAACTGGTGGCTTTCAGGTTCATTCAAGCTCTTTCTTGTTCTTGGCATGTTCCAGTTCAAGGAATGGAGTTCTGCACTGCATGTTTAAACCATTGTCCAAAGATTATTCTTCCCCGATTCAAGTATGTGAGCATTAACTACATGTGGGCTGTAGGCATTAATTACCAAGTCTGCTATTTTCCATCAAGAAAAGAAGCCAAAGAGAGAATTCTTTTTTGCCTTTCTTTTTTTTTTCTTTTTTTTCGTCATGTTCGTGAATTGTGAGCTAAAAGGAGAGATGAATTTCAACAAGGGACGACATTTTTTTGTGACTGATTAAAGTTGTTCCCATGAGTGGTACAGTCCTTTGAGTTGCTAAATAACCCCTAAGAGGCCTGGCAAAACACTCCTCTTTGGAGTCAACACATTACTGGCACTGAGGATTTTACAGGATTTCAGATTTTGACTTGAAAACAATCACGTAAAGGAGGAGCACTTATTTGTTTAAGAGATTTCTTGGACCCACCGTTGCCAGGGACTGGAAGTTTTCACAGCAGAAATAACCATTCTCCAAGCTGAAGATTATTATCCTGAGTTGAAACTCACCTAAGCATTCCTCCTGTGACGGCGACAGCTCATGGCCCAGGGGACAGTCACACTGAAAACTTCCCTCAGTGTTCACACAGGTGCCACCTCTGCACAACAGAGGGTTGCGTTCACACTCGTCTATATCTGCAAACAAACCATGATGTGCAGATTTAAAATCATTACTAAGGGGCAATGAAGAGAAAAGCAATTCCCAGCAGGCAGCTAGAAGTTACAAAACAAAAGGATTGTTTCATGATGTTGCTCCTTTCCTCATGCTGCACAACAGGGCAAACAAAAAACTATAAATCGTTATTAACTCTAAAGATGGGTGTTTTTCCTCTCAAGAAAACCAGAAATTAATCATTTAAAATTAGTTATTCAATGAAAAATGGGACACAAACAAAGGCAGCAACTGGTTGGATGTTGCCCTTTAGAAAATTGTATGAATGGCATGATTTTTTTTCTTTTTAATGCTTCCTAATGCAACCAGACACTCGTTCATGTATGCACTGAAATTCTTGTCTATGGATGTAGTTATGGGGATGTTTGTGTGTCAGTTTTCACCAAAATGGCTCCTCAGTTTGGTAACCCCTGTGTATACCATAGTGTGGCTGTGAAATATTCTTGCTACAGCTCATAAAGGCAAACTGAGTATTTGACTCACAAACCTAATAAAACTAGCTAACACTGCCAGTGAGGATGGAGAGAAATGTGACCAAAAGATGTTCAAGGTGGAGGATGCACTCACACTTTTGGACTCCTAGGAAAGTCTAAAAGCATCACAATTTGCAGGAAAACAAGCAAAGGTGACAGGAGTCTAAGTCAAGATTTATTAAGGTGGACAGTAACTTTTGATGTCTCCAGATCTATTCTTACAACTTTAAACAGATTAAAGAGATGTAATTTTTTTTTTTTTCAGGAAATGCTGTGAGAATTTCTTGAGTCCTAGAAGAATCAATGAAAAGGGAATGACACTGCTTTTGAAACTCCACCTTTCTATTCCTAGCTTTACCAAATATTTGGGTACCTCATTAGCAGTTTTTAAATGAACTGTGTGAAGGGTTGCTGCCATTCTAAAATATCTGTACAGAATAAGTGTCTCTTAAGGGTATAAGTAATTAGCATAAAGAACAAGCAAGGCTGTATACTGAATTCAGTTATCTGTCCTATAAACTGCATATCTGACTCATTTGCTCATGAGATCACAATAATGACACACTTGAAGTGTTCAGTGTGGCAGAGTTAGTACAGTTCAGAGTACAGCCAGGCTTTGCACAGCAAATGGAGACTCCAGGGCACCCTGGCAACACTTACCCATGCAGTTCTTCATCATCATAAATCCGCTTTCGTAGCCAGCGAAGCACTCACACTCAAAGCTGCCAGGGGTGTTGACACAAGCACCACTTCCACACAAGTCCGGGGAGATCCTGCACTCATCAATGTCTGTTTCATAGCAGTGGAGAGGTAGAAAAATCGAACTGCGTTTAAGGTTATCCTGCCTTTCACAGAAATGAACACTTGGCCACTATAAATTAAGTCTACAGAAATCATATACAGTACGCAAATCAACAGAGAAAAACTAATTACTTGTAGAAACATCTGATTCTGTGAAACAGTTCGTAAAAGATTCTTAAGACTGTGTCTTCAGAGCTCTCAGGTCACAATAAACTGTGCAACAAGTCTGCTTCTATTAAGTGTAATTTAAGGTTAGAGTCTTACGAAAATAATTAAGTGTAAGAAATTCCAAGATGTCATTGCCACAGAGGTATCAACTGACTCCATGACTACAGTGTCATTGATTATACTTTGATTGTTATGAAGATATTTATCCAGTAATAGCATTATAAGCTTATATACACCCTTTCCATTAGAAATTAGCTCCTATTAAAGCTAGATTTCTAGTTCACTGGTTGTCTTGTTAGTTAAGTTTGAATGAAACTTACAGTGGAAAACTATAGCAGGCAAGACAGAAGAGCTCTTTTTAAATCACACTGGTAGTGAGTCAGAAATCTAAAGAGGAATTTTAATGTGGATATGATCCAGTGAAACAGGTCAGTGCTGCAGGACAGGGCTTTGTGTCACTGCCCATGGACAGGATTCTGCTGGGCGATCACAGTTCAGTCCTCACAGATTTTTGGAGGTGTCAGACCCACTTGGCAGATCTGGGACATTACTGAGTGTCTGGGTTCCTACAAGCTTTATAAAGTTTTTCACTAATTTAAAGCAAGCAAAAAAGTAATATATTTAAGAAAACCTGTTGCTCTACAGCTGCTTAGTGGAATAATTTCATCACCACAGAACAAAAGAGAAAAAAAGCTTTTGCAGGGAGCTTTCTGACCTATTCTTGTTAGTTTAGAAATAAAGTTTGTTAAATGCATTTTTCACCAATGCAATCACTCTAAAAACATGGAAATCACCAGCTAGGGCAACATTAGCATCCAGACCAACCTCAGTGAACATGCCTTACCACCCACACTTCATAGTTATTACTCAGGCACACTCATGGACGCCTGTATGTTGTAACAAAATCTCCTTAATTTTCAGCACAGAGCCACCCACAACGCAGGCATCTAAATTCTCACAGCCACAGAACTGTCAAGCTTATCTTCAGATTTTCCAGACAGTAAAGAACAACATCCTAAACTTTTAAATTGAATGCACGTGTCCGTATCTTGCGTTAACGTTGCACTGGTCTCAGAATTACAGAGGTGCCTTTGTGTGTCCTCAGCCATCAAATCGTAATGATAATTAACTTGCAGTCTGTAACTTCACTTGGCAATACAATGACCAGAGAGTAAGGAATGTAAATTGAGATAATCTCTGTGTTAGAACACTAAACTTGGCTTCACTGGTGACCCTTATTGATTTTTCAGTAAGGCAAAATGTTGTACTGATATAGCATGACCTGAGCATCTTAAATACATATAAATATATAAATATATAAAAAGTGTTGCATTTATTAAATAATCAGTTTCTGAAAGGGAAACTTGAGACAGTTGGCCATTCTGTCCAAAGATTAAGCTCTTAGAAACTGAAGGAAATGAATCGCGTTAGGTTTCCAGATCACCAAGCTATGCCACAAGAGCAAGTCCCTTTAAAAAGTCCCAGGGACGTGGTGGAGTTCCTATCACTGGATGTTTGCAAGACAGACATGGTGCTAGATAATCTCATCTGGGCTCCCTTTCCCCACAACAGGTTGAAGGAGTTGGTCTTTTCAGGTCCCTTTCAACCAGGAAATTGCATGATTCTAGAGTAAACTGTGGAAAATGCAAGACTCACTCACCTGTACAGTTTCTTTCCTCCATATCTAAAGTGAACCCACTGTTACATCTGCATTTGAAACTCCCAATTGTGTTTCTGCATTTACCATTCATGCACATGCCAGGGAACACTTTACATTCATTGATATCTATGAATAAAAACAAAGACAAGAACATTCTTAAGACCAAAGATATATGGAATTGATGGGAATTTCCTGTTCATTTCTACCAATTGCACTGAGCATAAAAGGCAGGGTTTGGGTTAGAGGGGACATCCTTGGAGATTTGACTGGAAGTGAGATGTTTCCCTGCCTTTTGGACTATTTGTGCTTTCTTTGCTTCGCAATACCAAACCAGTCATTAACAGTTTATGTTTATCAGCAGTCAAAGAAATTCAGTAATGTTCTCTGAGCTGAAATTATGGTACGTGTATCGTGCTCAAGTTTGCTTTGTGACACATTCAATTTTCCTGGTACTCCTAAACCAACTTATAAAATATGCAACTATTACCTGGTTGATTGGGTTTGATTTTTAAATTGAGACTGACAAGAATTGTATCGGGAGCTCTGTTTTCAAAATGGTATTTTTTCTTCTGTAGAGTATTTCAAGTGAAATGTTTCATCTCTTCTCAATGCTGGATGACATAAACTGTTAAAGGATCTTACACAGGACAAAGCTGAATGAGTTTTTTCTACACTCTGTGATATAATTTGCTGAAGAAATGTCCTTAACTGAGAATCATCTTCAATGAAATAAATATCTATCTCCTATATATTTCTGTGAATGGAACACAACAGTGGTCCACATATGAAACCAGAAACAAGAAGCCAAACCTCAGAAAAATCTCAGCCTAGACAAAATTTATTAAATAATTAACTTTTTAAATTAAACAAACATTGATAAAATTATAATTGTTATTATTATTATCATTGTTGTTATTTTCCCTATTTGTTTAGTAAATCACCAATGAAATTCAAGAGCTTTGCCTGAGAATAACAACTCCTGAAAATCAGACCTTATTTATGGTGAAGCAGAGATCCAACCTGTTATAGTTTTCCCAAGCAACTCAAAATATTTCAAGACAATTGTTTCAGTATGTATTCTTTAAAAAAAAAAAAAAAAAAAAAAAAAAAAAAAACACACAACAAAAAAACCCTGCAGTAAACAAANAAAAACTAAATACGAACACATTTCTCTGGTTCACATTTCTGGAACCTTTCATGGTTCCATGAAATGGAACATTTCATAGATCTGGATCAGACCTCAGCTTCTGCACACAGAAATCTATCATTCTTCCCAGATTTTAGCCATCTAAAGTAACTTGGCTCTGGTTTCTTAACATTCTCCAGCCTATTCTGTTTGTTGTTGCTTTACAGGAGGTGAAGCTAGCAAAAACTGGACAAAACACTTTTATTTACTCCTTTATCACTGCAAATCCTTGTTGTCACTGCCCTCATGATCGTAACACAACAGACACCGTCTCCTTTTAATCACTTACTGACGCTGCAAACCAGAGAAAGAACCCATCCTTCTCCAGTCTCTCTGAGAGCCCTGGTCAAATTTTAGTCAGAGTTTATTTTATATCTAAAATGCCTGACTTGTTATATCTGCCTGACTTCACAGATCTTCATCTGACCCTCAGTTCACTCTGTGAGAAGCACTGCATTAAAGAAGGTGCACATTTTGTGTAATTCTCGTAATTAGAGCTCCTCTCCCTTTACGAATTTCCTTTTTCTTCTTATCAGATCCAAACTTTGCATCTTTTCCTCTCAAGCTCCCCCCACCTGTAACATCAGCTCTTTCAGGCAAATACCTTTACCACATCCCTCAAGCACGAAACAAACAGCCCCAAATCCTGGAATTTCTGCAGGATACTCTCTCGAATGCACCCATAATTAATTCTCAGACACAAGAATGAAGGCTCACCTTTGTAGAAGGGCCTGCCAGTCAGCACATCCCCCCTGTTGGAGAAGCCGGGGCCCCTGGGGCACAGAGCCTGGTGCTCCTTGGTGCCGGGCGCGGGGCAGCGCCGGCAGTCGGAGCCCCAGGCAGCCCCCACGGCGCAGCAGCAGGAATCCATCCGGAACCTGCCGGGCACGGGCTGCACGCACTCGTCCTCGTCCCACCGCAGGTAGCACTGCTCCATGCGAACATCTGTGTGTTCACAACAAAAACCAGGCATTTATCCCTCTTCTCGGCTACTTCTGGGGCATGAACACACACAACACTCAGCTTCTGCTCCGCTCTGCACTTCTGCACAATGTTCAGCCATTTAAAGTTGCTAATACTGCACTAAAGTTAAATTTCTGGATCTTTCTTGTGCCACATAGAAGTACAAAAATTTCTTTCATTGTCTCTCAATATCAAGATACACCCTTACCCTCACACGACTGTGCTTTTTAGGTTTCTGTGTGTATTTGACAGGAGAGACACATGTATTTTCCACTGTATCAGAGATTCTCACTTATAAAATGATCCTTTTATTTGATGAGACAGACACATGTATTTCTTCACTGTATCAAGTATTCTCACTTGATTACCCTTTTGTGGCTCTCGTGGTAAAAAATATATATATATATATTCCTCCCTATATTTATGTTACTAAATTAATTTAATAGTGCAGTGAATACAGATTAAATAATTAAAAAAGCTGACTGTCGTTAGGCTAACTTTAAAACCAATTAGAAGGAGAAAACAGTAGGGTTTCCAGAAAAGTTAATTATGGTTATTATACTCAAGGGTCCAACCCATTAGCAGCAAAGGAGGTCAACCAAAAGTCAGATCAACCAAGTGTGCAGGCAAAATCTTGTACTTATGTACCCAAATGTCAGGAAAAGAACCACACACTGGCCTGTGCACTGAAAAAAAGACCAATTTGCACCAGCATATTTGTGCTCACCATGCATCACACAGGACACAGCTGCTCCTGAACAGGAGTCAGAGCAGGGACAGCACTTTAGCACAGCCTACTGACTGCACTGAGGGCAAAACAAGCCTCAAAACAAACACACTCCTCGAAGGAATTAATAGCTCTTCTCTAAACTGGCACCGACATTTGGTATCTAAGCAGGTATATTATTTGGGATAATTCAGAAATAAACGACTCTTCCTTTCAAGCCCCGTGAAGAACAATTTTGGGCAGATGTTGGACAGAGCTGAAGAGGAGGGAGAGCGGGGCTCTTACCTAAACACACTCGCCCAGTCCCGTCCAGGGTCAGCCCCTCGGGGCACTCGCAGTGAAAGGAGCCTCTGCTGTTGACGCACCGCCCATTGGGACAAACCCCCGGGAAAACCTCACACTCGTTTACGTCTGTGGGGACACAAAGAGTTCAGTTACCTGCTAACCCGAAGGGGAGAGCACAGCTCTACTGAGAATTTAAGTGGCAGGAAAGAAACAATGCAATAAATCCCCTTTTATCACATTTTCAAAGGAGGGAAAAACGTCTTGAGTAAGAAGCAAAAACTTCACCTTCACAGGTAACACCCTTCACTCTGGCAAATCCTCTCGAGCAAGCTGTGTCTAGAATCAAGCCAGAAAGAAATTGTTACTGCTTTAGAGTGAGAGGAAGGTAGGAGAAGAAAATTTAAAAATAAATGTATCTTCAGAATTCCCTAATAATTTGACTGTGTAAGGCAGGGAATACTCTAGCCTCAATCAAGAAAAGTATTTACTCATACATGCAACTTAAACTAAGTGAATAGTTGTGGAAATTAAATCTTAGACCATTACTTTCTCATGTGCTTTCCTTAGTGAAATGATAAGCATCTAATCAGATCAGTCTCTGCACTCACACGTAGCTAAAAGGTAAAATTCCTTCAAGATGCATGAAGATTTAAATCTGTAGTACTTTCAATTATCAGCTTTCTTTCCCCACAAAAGCTGAATAATGGATCTGAGCAATGAGATTACTTTAGGATATGCATGTAAAATGTGGCATCATATAGTGATTTGAGAGCTTGCTGAAATTTAACTAGTTACAGAATAAGAAATTGAGGGCCCAAACGCACCCAATCTGAGCTAATTATCTCTCCAGATTGATTAGGTTTTGATCAGTTTTACCAGTCTAACCTGACCATGCTGCTTCCTGAAGTCCAAAGGATTATCTTTGCTGCACTGCACAGTTAAGAGCTCTGCTGGATGCTGCTTGCATTCTGCTTGTTGGGGGGATACACGTGCCCACAGTTACTGCTCCAATTTTATTAAGAGGATAAAGCATCCTGACACCAGTTCAGCTTCCAGGGGCACTATTCAAACCTTAAGAGGATCAGTATTTTTGCCATATACTAGAGCACAGTTAGCATTCCTGCTTCCAGAACTATCCCTGCAATCTAATAGGAGTACTATTCTGCAATCTGTAGTGGTACATAAACTCTGTGTTTCAAAAGAGCTGGGGAAAGTGTTAACAGCCCACAACATAAAAGGTCCTCCAGAATTTTACCAGATATTTCACTTTACTGTTTTAGTCCTTTACCTCCCTATCCAGTCAATACACAGTCCTTGTGGAGATGAAACATATTGTAACCACTAAGAGGTTTATTCACATGTTATTTCCTCGTATGCTTCGAAGTTATTACAATGGTGTCTGATGGTGGAGATTACAAGTCTAAAACAGACAACTTCTAAATAATGCAACTTCTTTTCACAGTTTTTTTTGTTGTTTTTTTTTTTTGGGGGGGGGT
>VZRO01001162.1:17547-37459 GCA_013397915.1 Daphoenositta chrysoptera | reverse complement strand
GCAGAACTCTGAAACAGATTACTTTTTTCCGTGATGGGGTCAGGCAAATTCCACTGTTGTAGAGAATTAATTCCAGCCTTTTCTTTAGACAACATTCAAATACTGTACTTTGAGAATTAAAATACTAAAATCAACATATTAATCTTGAGTTTACAAACTCCACTCTAGTCTGTTATCAAAAAATATAATTCTGAAGACGGTTCTGGGTTTTAACTTTGAATCATATATATTAAAGAAAATATGCAACATACCTCTTCCATCAACTGTAACACCAATTCCACTGCTACACAGGCCATGGAACTCAGCTGCTCAGTTGAGGCGGAGATGTTGGGGAAAAGAAAACGTTATTTCCAGTATTTTACCTTCTTTCATCCTAAACTAAATCCGCATAATTTTTTTCTAAAGTAATTTTTCTGCACTGAACCTTGATGAAATACCAATGTTCACATGAAATAACCATTTACAGATAACTTAGTTAAATCTGTCAGGTAGCACTCTATCCTGAACGTTCATATATAAACAAAACCAAAATTAGACGACAAAGAGTTAAACACTCAGGTGATTTTTTTACAGTCTTGACATGACTGTCCTCTCAAGTTATTGCTTTAAATCACAATGTCAGTTTTACTTGGTTTTTTTCGTAAATAGTTTTTGCTGCTTTAGAAAACAACGCTGAATGGAAACTCTGTCCAAGTTGCATCATCTTAGCTCTGTAGTCAAGAGATTTTTTTTTTAAGTCAATCCCAAGGTTTACTTAAAGAATTGATACTTAAAAAATGAAATACAGATTTCTAGAAATAATATGGGCTGCTCTTTTAAGCTGGATTGACTGGACCAGGAAATTTACAGATTCATTGGAGAATTCTGCTTATTCTCTTGCAAGAATTATTACTTACAGCAAACACTTAATTCAGGAACCCAAATTCACCCATGAAATAAATCAACAACGTGGTCTCAATAAGATTTTTTTTTTAAAGTCTGTATGTTCGTTGTACTACTCAAAAAACCACAAAATTTTACCTGAGTTTTTAGCAGGGCAGGGATGACATGGCTCTCCAAAGCCATAGTCAGGGTTGGCACAGCAGCATTCAGACTTTGTCACAGCACCAGGGAAGGGACGGACACACAGACCTCTTCTGATGCCTCCGTAGCATGTGCTACGCACATGAGTGTCTAAAAGAAAAGGACAAGGGAAGAAATAATTATTTCCTTAGGCTGAGAGTGAAATGTATGCATGTTATCCCAACAAAAGCTTAAAAACCTCTGACAAAAAGGTCACGTTGGCTACATCTGCACTGCCTTAACAGTCCTCATGGCACCAAGGCCAATTCTCAATGTGGTTACCTCCTGGGGCTTTCTCCAGAGCACTTTCAAACCACCTAAACCAAGATTTTGTGAGTAAATTCAAAAGCATTCCACAGGATCCAGCAAAGATGACCCACACCTTGAAGCAGCTCTCTAAATCCATCAACACATCTCAGTAAGAAATACAGAATGGCTTGGATCAACATGTGGTGGCTGATTTTTCCCTTTGAGAAGTAACACAGAAATCTTTTACTTCCAAAATGGTTCCTCAGGTAGGGTAACTCACCAGCAGTCCAGGGCTGGTAATATGGGACAATACCTGCTTCTGAAAGAATGAACAATGGTCTCCAGCTGTATTTACAAAATTATGAACAGAAATGGAATTTTAGCAGATTGTTCAGATCAGCATTTATGTGACATGACCATCTTAATAGGTTTATATGTAAACAGGCACCAGTGCTGGATTAGCACACCAAAGAGGCCCCAAAATCTAGGTGGAAACAGCAATTTAGCAAATCTTACACACAACTAGGCAGTGAGGCAAGCAGCATTACTGCTTGGAGAAACTTCTAGGGGTTTGTGATTAAAAACCCACTCTGGAAGTTACAGTGACAGCTTTGGGGAGAGGGCTGGAAATAATGACAATGATAAACCACTACTTATCATACAAACAAAACACATAACACCTGAAAGGTTCTTCAACTTTAAAAATCATGCCAAAAAAAGACAGCAGAAAAATTAATACGGGTCAACCATACACCTGTAGGACTCACCGTGTGCATGCTGCCAATCTTACAGCTGATTTAGTCACATAAATCAATCTGACAGCCTTGACCAGTAAAATATAGTAAGAAGCATCTTCCAAGACAGACACTCCGTACCTACTTTTAGAGGAATAATCATCTGCTATACTTATCCAAGAAGTATGGGAATGTCTCCAAGAGTGCTTTTTATGCATTTTGTTTTGGGTTTTTGTTGCTCTTTTCAGTTTTTGGTCTTTCTAGGGTTCAATGCCTTTTTCATGTTTACTTATGGGATAGTATTAGAGATTTTTTAACAAGAACGTGACTGGACAGGCCTTCTACAAATATGTAGTTGAGAATTGTGAGATACAAATAGAGTAAATAGCCTTTATTTTTGACTCCAATTCTGCTGACATTGTTGAAGCTGCAGAAATACTCATTGTTTCAGGTATCTTTATGGGCCAGGACAGAACATGGCTTTAATTTATGGTCCTTGTCAGTCGCCCAGTAAAACTATCATGCGCTGTGGCCTGGACATGAGCCTGAGCGGACTCAGAAACTCAAATGGGTTTGAGGGAATCCAGACAGTTACTTGCTTGAAGTATGACCCCAAAACAACAAAGAAAAGTTGCGTGAAAAGTTTTACAGTGAATGTTGAATATCCAGCGCCAATCCAAATAAGAACTGGCAATTCCTTATGTGTTCTGTCGGCTCTTTGAGTGTTGTAAGCTGGCTCCTGTATAGCAGTGCTGCTTGCACATTAATGTTTTCTCTTGCTTTTGGTATCCCATGGAACAGATAGTTCTGGAGAACAGCTAAATATGTCCTAGATTTTAGAATTGTTTCCTTGCCAAGAATCTAGGTGAAGCCAGTACAATTTGCTTGCAGTTGACATCAGGAAAAGATTACGATGCTTGGAAACAGTTGAGGGCTTTTGACAAAAAATGTGTGTTCATTTACTTCGCAAAATAATTAGTGGCATCACATCCTTTCCCTCCACCTCAGAAAAGTCTAGTTGCCACTCTGACAAGTTCTACCATGAACAAGGGGGCTTCAGTCACTGCCCTCATTTCAGAGCACCAAGAATTTATTTTATGCCCTGGATCAGAGATTAGCAGCTGTAGCCATGTACTTGTTTATGGGACACTCCACTCTTTGCCAAGGTGTATCACTTCTACACTTTTAAATTCGGCAGTGTAGCATTTCAATATCTATAAAAATTATCATCACCACACTTGTGGCCAACATCAGGTGGCCCAGTACGTGACCCATGCTCAGGGAAAGTCACTGCACCCATCCAGGAGCCTTAGAAGGACAAATCAGGCTTTTCACACTTTCCCATTTGGCTCTACAAAATTACCAGGGTGAAATAAAACTTAGTAACTGTGTCCTGGATGACTCTGGCTTTGGGCAGAGACAATTAGAAGTGTCTCAGCAAAGAGTGTTGTGGGAAGCTGCAGCCACAGCTCAGCGTAAGTCTGAGGTGATACACAGAGACACACACAGGGCCAGCTGAGGTGTCCAAGCATGGAGCTGCAGATGGAAGTACAGCCAAACCTAAAAAGCCTGCAAATATTCAAATATTGGAACTTTGGGTCCAAGTATTTATCTAGCTGTTCCATGACTCTCTAACTGTTCCTTTTCCAAGCATTTGTTCCCCCTTGCTGTACTTTTTTCAAGCTTGTATAACATTTTGTGATTGACTCAGCCACACTTATAAATACTAAGTAAAACAGCAAATTTTTTTTCAATGTATACTCCCACCAGGATCAAGGTCATTATTCAGAAGTGAAACAGACCTCAGAGAAAGAGGGAGACAGCTGGACTGTGGGGTCTTAGATTTTATATTCCTTGCTAGTTACCTAGCAGACTTACGGGAATGCTCTTACAAGAGGCTCAATTTAAGTTACTAATTTTCAAACTACCAATAATCTTCTACCAGCCAGAATGTCTGAAAAGTATTATTTATCTCATGCAATATATGGGATAGAACAGCCAGACATAGAATTCCTGTAGTTAAACAGCATGTGGATTATATATAAACACACATATACAGTTCTGAACAGTGGATTGGCTTGGAAATTCTATTCTTGAAGTCATGTGTGAGGATATTTTGTTATGAAATATTTGAAATTTCCTATGTTACTTTATGGCTGGAATAATTACATCATCTTTTAAAAATTAATTTTCCAGCTAGATCATGATTCTGCTTTATGATTTTTTTGTTCTATTAAGGGTATTTCCTGTTGAAAATGTAAGCATTTATGTTAAACCTTAAAGCTGTGTAACATGTAACTTCTAAATAAATGGTGTTCACAGATGATGGCCAACTTGTGATGTCTTTTGCTGCAAGAACTGTGGCAACATTAGGTAAATGGAAGCACAGAAAACTGAGTTCTGTATTGATTCTTTGCAGCTGTATCACTGGCAGGCGTAAAGATGAGGCCAACTTGGAACACAAAAAAGGTACTGAACAGCCTGTACTTAAATCTGGTTTTGTTGGTACACCACTAAGCAGTGAAATTCCAATATTTAAAACAGTACACTAGGCCTTTTCTCGTTGTTTAACTTCTCACTGCTTTTCTCCAAACTTTTAATAAACCAGAAGAAAACAACTCAGCTATCACATAGGAGGGAACACAACTTGGTTTTGTTGGTTCAATCTTTTGTACAGTTTTGCTTACTAGAACACTTAATTTATTTAAAACAACAAAATTTAGGTTCCAACTGAGAGACTGAGAGTGTGTTTTAGCTTTTTTGAGCCTATGTTTTTAAGTCATTCTCAGTTTTTATCATGCATTTTTGAAGTTGAAGTTGTAACAGAAGGGGCCAGCTTGTGCTGGCACTTGGTAGAAATGCTTGTCCTTGATTTTGTTTTAAAGAATTTCAAACTTTTGCACCATCTGAAGTGTTATTTGAAATGAGTTGATAACAGTAACACGAAGATTTAGCATGTCCCATCCCTTTGGTGTGAGAACCTCCAAGCATTGTGATGCAGTCTCTTATTCCTTTATCTGGAAATATGCTGGTAAGACAAAGGCAGATACAACATCCATGCGTCCATCAGCAAGAACAGTCACAGCACTGGTTAATAAATATGATTCTGGTAGAGTCTCTGGTCACTAATGTGCCTGATGACAGACACATGCAGGAGCTGGGGAAGGAGAAATTCAGAGGATATAGGATTGATGTTCTGATAGGCAGAGGGAAAAGATGGATCCTGTGGATTAAATTAAGGAACTTTGCAGTATTGCAAAAGTTACAACTTTGCAGTATTGCAACGTACACGCAGTATCACAACTCTCAGCAATTCTTGTCAAATATGTATTCCTCTCCTCCCTCCTCATCAGCAATCAGCAGAACACAAGGGATTGAATACTTCTTGCCCTCCACACTTCTTTTAATTCTTCACCATCTTGAAAATCATCCATTTTTGTCCCATGAGCTCCCTGAAATTATGCTAGAGCTCCTGGCAGAGCTGAGTGAAGAATCTCTTAAATGCCAGCCAGTACCATCTGAGAGGATAAGAGGTTGATTACATGGCAAAATATTATTTTTCACCAGACTAGAAAGGGTACGCCTCAAAACCAGATGGGTTGCTAGGAAGACTGAGCACTCTAAGTTTAATTTATTTGAGTAACAGGTAAACAAGAGGGGGTGCCTCTCCAAATCCACAATGCAAATTAAGTTTCTTGGCTTTTAACACTAGAAATATGGGATTGCATATTGTCTGTGGTTTGATGCCAACATTATTTAGAAGGATATCATCTGGTGCATTTAATTTGATAATTAATTAACATAATAATCACACTTGTTTTTCTATGAACAAAAAGAATAAATGTCACTTACCTACACACACACGACCATCAACTCCAACAACCAAGCCAGGTGGACAATCGCACCGAAATGAACCATCAGTATTTACGCAATGACCATTCATGCAAATTCCTGATGTCTGGCACTCATCAATATCTAAGAGGAGGCAAGACACTTCAGCAATCTAGTTGCTGTTTTAAAGCAAGATTACAGCTAATAGTTTCAGATGATATCATTATCAAATGACTTTATGATAGCAGATAATAATATCCTTGCTTTATTTCTAATAAAATTTTCATCTTAGAATAATAAAACTCCTAGCTGAGCAAACAAACAAAAAAACCCCAAAAATGCAGAACTGTAGGATTAGAGGTACTTCATAATCTATATCAAGCAAAATCAAAGATAAATTTTCCCCTTTGTCCATCCCATGATATTATAAATTTGCTTTAAAGCATGACTAAGCAGCACTAGACACAAAATATCCTTATGATGGTTAATTTTAATTGCAAAGAACTTTGACGTGGTCATCAATTTCTAAGCACAACTGCATCTAATAAAGAAAAGCACAACTGATAGAAACGGTTCAACTTCAAATCAGAAGACTAACAATTTAGATGATTTACTAGAAGTGGCTCAAGCCCAAACCTACCTCTATGGGCAGCAACAGGTTTCTTCAATTGGTTTTCTGAAACTGAAGCTAAATCGGACTGTATTCTTAAAATGTTCAATGGAAATTTGTAGTGATTGCACTTTAAAAAGTTTATAATGCTGTGTGGCATGTACAGTGCTATGCACTCTGAATTACCAGAATAATGACGTAGAAAATGGAGGGGGGTGGGAGTTCATCAATGTAAAAGCTTTCAAACCTCTTAAATTTACCGTACTGCTGCTCACATCACCATTTCACAAAGGGTCTGAATATTTTGATGCATTTACAATGCTCCAAGACTTTTCAAAAGTTATTTTAACGACTGTTGCAGCTTTCACAATAATATTAAATAGTTCTTTCAGTAAGCTAAGGATCTGTTTCTGATCCAGGCAGTTTAAGAAATCTCCTGTAGTGAGTAGCAAGGTGTTACACAGCATTGAATCAATCCATGTGACCAGACTGCCATTCTTGCAGGGATGAACAGATAGGAAAAGCCATTTTCAATCAATATCCCCCAAGTTTTACATACCAGTACAGTAACGTCCATCTGGAGCCAGAACAAATCCTGGTTTACAGATGCATTTAAAACTCCCATCCTCATTTATGCACATCCCATTCAAGCACATGTTTGTTGTGGCACACTCATCATGGTCTATAAAACATTGCAGAGAAAACTGCTTTTAGTTTCTCACCCTCCAGAAGATGACACAGTGAAAACAATCAGTCTGGACTGGTGTGGCATGTTCCTTCACCTGAAGATTGGTTTCTAATCGTAACTCTGATAAAGTACCTGAAGAGTTTTCACTGCATAGAAAAAACAACAATTTTGTTCATGTTGTGATCTGTTGATTTGCATATTTCAGCAGGCATTGTATGAAAGAACAGGGTGTGTCTTTCTTTCGTACATGAGAGGATAAAAAGCTTCCATCACCTGAGAGAATTAAGCTTCTTGTTTATCTAACAGGGTTTCTACTCGACACCATGCAGCCAAAATTAAAAACAGGTATTTCTTCAGCAATGCTGATTTATTGAGCATCTGCTGTGAAGCTTTATGGAAAAATATTATTCCTCGTACTCTGAGGAAAGGTGTAGCTTCCAAACCAAAAATTACCTCAAATTTTTTTTGGAAATCATATGGTTCTGTACAATAACTATTTCAATGAAGGGCCTGTAAGTTCACAGTATTTCAAAAAAAGTAATCCTTAATGATCCTTACCTGTAGTGTGAAGTACAATTTCTAGAACCACCAAGCTAATGCCTGCCCCATTCTTTAGAAGAGTCCTTACCCACACAATTTTTTCCATTTGTAGTCAGTTCAAACCCAGCATTGCAAATGCACTGGAAGCTTCCCTCAGTGTTTACACACCGGCCATTTTTACAAAGAACACCATTCTGAACACACTCATCAATATCTAAGGGGAAGAAAAAAAAAACCAAGCCAAACAAACAAAATCCTACACAAACTGAGAACTACGGTAAGATAAAAACGCATTTAGAGACAATTATTGCTTTGAAAAATATTGGCATGTCACTGAAATATTACTTAGGAAAAAATCCAAAAGTAAATTAAGAATTTAGTCTCCTTGCATCAGGGAAAAATATTATTTTTACAGACATGTACAACAAATACTACATTCCTTCATTAATACCTTTGAGAACCTACTCATACTTTAATCTGCATGCATACACGAAAAAAAAGCACCTGTCATTCAATTTTTTTTTTTTTTTAGAACTCCAGTCTGGGAAATTCCCTGGATGGATATTCCAGAATAATGGATAAATATTAAAAGGCAACAACAGAACAGACAAGGCAGTAGCCCAGATCTAGAATACTAATTAATTTAACATTGGGATTTACTGAAATTGCACTCCTGGTTTTTAAATTCAAACAGAGTCTGATGCAAAGGGTCAGAACATCTGCAATGCCAGCAGACATGAAGCAGTTTTCTCACCAATGCAGGCTTGCTTGGTAGGAGTTCTCTGGAAACCTGTGTGGCACTTGCAGTAATAGGAACCAGGTGTGTTGACGCAGTCCCCATTGGAGCAGGGGTTTGATGTGCACTCATCAACATCTGCTGGCAGCACAGAGAAGCATTAGTGACTTCACAACGTCTACAATGTTTTTTTTCCCCAAGTCTGGAAGCTTGTAAGTGAAAAAGATGGTAACTAACAGCCAAATGCAAAAATACTAAAGCCTGTTCTTGGTGCAAAATCACTGATTTGCTAAGAACACAGGGCTGTTCTTAGTTCAGCTAGGCAGGCATTTTTAAGAAGTGAAGTGCAACTGCATCATTTGTAAGCATCTTGAGGGACAACAGAAAAAAATCTGCTTGAGGATTTTGAGACCTGATGGTTGCCTAGCAAAAGTGAACAACACTTAATACAAAAGAGTTTCATTTAACTCAATGATCGTTTGTGCTCCTTCGGAATAAAACCAATACTAATCAAAATTGGCACTTTAAAATGAGAGTAAATCATGGCATACAAAAACTACCTATTACAGGTTATTACCTATTACATTACAGGTTTATTGTATACATGTGAGGAGGGGCCACACACCAGCAGGAGGGATTCTTAATGAGACCACTGTCTGTGCACCATATCTCTTATTTATGCCCCACTGCATCCTCAACCCCAGTACTTGCACTGTGTGATGCCAGATTTAATTTAACCTTCTTCTATAATGTACCCTACTCTCCTTTCTAAAGATTTTTGTTATTGGGTGCAACCAAACACATTTTAACCAATTTAAATGTCAGATAACTGCTCAGAAATAACTCGTATTTGACACAGGGCTCTGAAAACCTCAACAGTTCTTTTCAAGAACCCTTCCCAAATTTGATGCCCAGTAGTTACCAGTAACTCAGACGTGTCTTTGGATCATGACAGCTACTCCCAGATCCAAAATAACATCAATTGTTCTTGTCATTACATTTCTGTAAACCCTCTAGGACCCTTGCACACTGTAATCCAGAGAACAGAGTGGATGTATCCCACTGTTCTGGCAGGGCAGGATTGCTGACTCAGTCCCTCCTGCAGCTCCTAGAGGATGACCTAAGCGGCTACTCTCCACTAGAGCTCAATTTACAGGTTATAAATGGACCCCTTGATGAAATCCCCCATTTCTTTATCAGTAACTTTTGCTAATTTGACTTTTTCTTCCAGCTAGGCCCTTCATTTCATTTACAATGACTTTGTAATTACTCATCTCTTCATTTAGGCAGGCTTTAACACCATAAAGCCCGTGGTGATCCACAGGAGTTTCTGGCATCTGGTTGAAAGCTGCCATAAGAAGCTCTGAAGCCACTGCTGATCAGTTCCTAACAATGATGATTTTCCCATGCATTTCGCAGTGTGTACTTCCAGGAATACCAGGAAAATCCCAGGGCAGTTTTCATGATCATTTCCACTCATGCCTTATCAAATCTGGTTCTAGAAGTTAGCTCATTACAGTTTGAGAATACTGGGATGGAATAAGAAATAAAACTTGTAAGAATGTTTATGTGTACTTTCTAGAAAGTGCTGTTCCATTAATAACTTCACTACAGAAGATGGCAAAAGGTTAGTTTTGCTCTAATTTAATCATAAACAAACCACCATGTATTTAACAGGAATTACTGTGTTGATGAACACAAAGTTTAAACCAAGAGCACAAATGTACATAACAAAGAGATCTGTGTTTACACAAGTCACTGATATAATGGCCTGGTTTACAGCACTCTTGGTGCCCAGATACAATCTGTGTAAACAATTAAATGAATAAAGGAAAAGCAAATGGAAGAACCAAATACCTCCCCTCACACGTAATTAGCTCATTCACATTTGCATACCCTCTGCCTTAAATCCACATGAATTGAAACAAGATAAAGAAAAGAGGAATTCAGGATGGTAAATACAGAGGTAACTGCATCTTTACATGCCAGTCTGTGTCACTGTGGTAGTTCCCTGCTCTCATGTTTCTCTGCCACGCCTGGCTGCTGGGGGTGCTCCTTGTCATGAGTGGGGGGATTTCTCATGAGAAGTGATTTTTCCTCAGTGCTCAGCTGATATGGGAAGGGGTCAAGGAGTTTTGCACGCTACCCCTTCAGAATAAAGTCCTCAGCTACCAACAGAACATCAAATTGTGAATCACATCTTGACAAGTATTTTTTGTCAAGTGCCCTAAATCAAATGACTTCACAGTATATATATCTTTCTTTATTATAAGGTAGGGCAGAGGGAACTTATAAATACTAGATACCACACTCATCTATTTTGTTTTGTTTTCCTACAGAGACTGAGATTTAGGACATTCTCTATTACAGGCTTCAGCTTGCTTCAAAAAAAGCCCATATTCATGCTAGAAAGGATCTCTCTGTAAGTTTATAAATTCTACAGCAGGAATGCAGAGTTTCTCTATGAAACAGCTGACTTAAGCTTTGAAAATCCTTCCAAAATCCATGTGCATCACATGACATGCACATGAAATATGCATCTTAAAATGCTCTTATTTTTATAAGCTCTTGATAACTGAAGGAAATGGCAAATGTATGTTAATATAAAGGAGTTGCTGGCTTTGAGTTTGCATTGAAAGCATGCATATTCCAGCAGTATAAACAGGAAACATCTGAGACAGAGATATTCAACCCATTTATTTTGTCTCCCAGCATACCCCCTTCAATGTCAAATATTTCTCTTTCAGCACTTGCCTCACACGTATCTCCACTTTTCAGTTTTTCATCTCTAACAATTGTCAGAACTCTCTTAGGCACAGTAGGAAACTTCCAAAACCCCCCTTAAAAGACTTACTGCAATGAGTCTGGAGATAAATTAAAAAATTTTAAATAGGGATATTTGTATTGACAAGACAACTAAAATTCAACACAGCACAGCTACAGGTTTGCTGCCACTTTTAAAGTCTCTACATTTTTATCCAGAGTCTTTATAAACAGAAATGAATAAGTAAAGGTAATAAAATTAAAGCTGTCTATAATTTTGGAGAAAAGAACTGACCATTCAGAGTCCGATTACTTAGGACACTCATGGTCCTTGGCCCATCAGACAAGTTCTGTTGTGAGAACAGCATAATGCAAGTTTAGGTCAGAGAACAATAAGCAAACCCATAATTTTTTTGTTTGGCAGGATTAATCCTGAAATAGGACTTTTATTTAACTCTATAGAAAAATATGTAACCATTTCTGGATCCCTAATTTATTGCTTTGGGAGCAGGCAGACAGAGAAGTACAGAAATAGTGTTCATTTATATGCCATTAACCTAGACCATACAGTGAACTATTTCCAATGCCCCAAGTCTGCTCTTTCAGTAATAAGATAAATATTCAAATTAGATTCAAGCAAGCCTTTAAATTCATTTAATATGTATCAGCACATACATGAAATCCTTGCAGTTAAGTTCCTGCCTATATTTCTAAGAAACTTCTGAGTAATTTGCAGCAACTACTATTCACAAATCCCAAATTCAGTGTGGCACTTAAGACACTCTGGCTACTTCTTTATAGTACATTTAGAAAATAACAGTGAAACAAAGCTGTGTTATTTATAGACTTCACAGAATTATTTATAACTCATAGAGTTCACTCTCTTATAAAACATCTCCTGAATTCAAGCAGCTACTCAAAAGGCAAACCACTGCAGACCTGAAATTAGTAATGATTGATTCGTTTCATGCAGGAAAAACCACTAAAATGACAAAGTTTTTGAAACCATTTTGGGGGTCTTTTCCCATGCTCTCAACATGGGACAGTACTGTAGCTGGCACTGCACCTTCTGCTTTTGTGAAACCAATTGAAATTTTGGTTTGATCCCAGTGCATCCAAAATTGTCTCTGTTTTCAGTCTACTCTTTCATCCTGAGGTAAGCATTGCAAAGGCAATATTAAGTTCCTTAAGTGAATACATCTTTTTACTGGGCACATAATTGTATGCTGGAGAATTAAACAGGTAAACTTTTTTTTTTTCCATGCACCTATCAACATAATCTCACAGTTTTCAGGCACTTAAGCCCCAAATTGAAATTAGTTACAACTTCACTATTATCACAAGCCTGGAGTAGAAGGGGAACTGCCAGGCAAGTGGCCTGCAGGGTGACCCCACAGAAGAGACAGGGACAGAATGCCAGCCACATTGTCAAAAACACATTATGTTTTTCTGTCAATCAATTTCAGCACCCAGACATCTAAAGCTGATGGGCCTTTTAAACCACAGATTAAACCTACTCCAATAGCAACTGAAAAACAAAGATCTTTTAAGTTCATGTAGCTCTACTTGCTGCAACAAACAACTGTGTGCTTCAGATGTTATTTTCAACTTGACCTCCAAGTGACAAAAACAGGAATACAAGATGTGAACTAGATTTCAGCAAGACAAGATACTTCAACACACCAGATTGTCCTTAAGTGTCAAGGTCAACCAGAGTTAAAAACATTATTGATTTCAGTGATGCAAAATTTAGTGCTGTAACAAATGAGCCAGGGTTCTCCATGCACTATAAGAAAAGAACAGCCGTGCAAGACAGACATCACAAAACTCCTGCTCCCCATTCACAATGTGATTATAGCTCCTGAGGTCCAAGGATGCAGCAAGAGATTAAGCCTCTTGAATTTCCCAGTCAGAGATCAGAGGCAGAGAAAACTCTCACCCAAAAAAAAAAGCTGAAAAATTCAGGCTTGCTATATCATAAAGGACAATTTGGAAGAACTGTAACAATCTTCAAGTATAAAAAGTGAAATGAAGATACTGAACTGCTTTCCTTGTGTAGTGAGGATAAGACAAGAAACAATAAAATGAATATTTTTCCAAAATAAGTTTAAATTAGGTGTTCTGAAAACTTTCTGGATATTTGACTATGGGA
Source organism: Daphoenositta chrysoptera (assembly GCA_013397915.1). NCBI lineage: Eukaryota > Metazoa > Chordata > Aves > Passeriformes > Daphoenositta > Daphoenositta chrysoptera. The sequence continues at coordinate 24,094 of VZRO01001162.1, read as the reverse complement.
GCAGTGCAACTGCTTAGGAAAGTGGTGGAATCCCTGTCAACGGAGTGTTCTTAAAATGAGGGTGTACAGCAGCCAAGAATAGTGTATGTACAACCAACATCTCTGATGCAAGAGAATGGCCGAGCTAAGAGGGGACCTGAAATCCAGAGAGGCACTATAAACTGATTCTAAAACCACAATTTCTGTGAGGCAAGCCTGTTGCTAGCAAGCTCTTGAGTGATATTTTTCATTCACTGATCTCAAATCTCTTTATAAAGACTCAGTAAGCAAAGGTTCAGTCCAAAATATAACCAGAACTTTTTATTTAGGATCCTATGCATTAATTAAGCTGTATCCTGCACAGAGGCTCCTTCTCCACATGACCACACCACAAGAACCCCCAAATCTCTTATTGTCTCTGAAATAACTGATGAGTTTTTGACACTGCAAGAGTGAAGTCTACAGTAATTGAATAAAAGTGCAGAATCCCAAATTCAGTTCTTGTTATAAAAAACTTAGCATTCTGTATTTTCATATAAAATGCAAATTTAACCAGAAGTTAAGTAATGCAATTTAAAAATTATTTTATATCTTTCAAGTTGTCATTAATCTTTATGAGGAGGCAAAACATAAATTCTACCCTTCATCATCTTGATCATAACAATACTACATCCCAAAAGTGGAGCTATGTGAGCATAACAAAAGAAGACATGTAACAGAACTTACTTTACTGAATGTGACAAAAATGTGCAATAGCCTTTAAGTACAGGAATAGGAATACTCAATACTAATATTTGCAATTAAAGATTTTTATTTCTTGGTAAGAAAACAGACAGCTCTTATAGAGAATTTAAATTATTCTAGTGTAACTAATAGCATAGTCTTTGCAGTCTCTTTCTGAAGAGTAGTATCATTAAAATTAGTATGATTTCTTATTTTAAAAATGCCCACATTTTAGGCAGAAGGATATTGAAATGTGCACTCACCAATACAATCCCCATTTGCATCCTGCTTATATCCCATGTTGCATTCACATCTGTAACTAGAGGGGGTTGGTATACAACGTCCATTGAGACACAGGTTGGGATGGTGCTTGCAGTTATCTATTGTCTGGTTGAGTATTGCTAATAGAAAAAAACCAGAATGAGAGATAAAAATTCAGATTTTCAAATGGAAGTATGTATGAATATTATACTTGGCTTGAGAAAGGATGTTATCAGGTGTATAAATATATTAAAAAATCTTTTTCAAAGCAGTATCTGTTAACATGACAGTAAACTAACAACAGACAGCTCTTGGATATAAAAACCACATTAGACAAACATTCTTAAATATGATTTACCATTTCTGTGTATAGCCTGATGAGACTGTCAGTGAACTCACAGATAAACCACAATTTGTGTGAAAGTCGAAGCAATTTTTGGAGTACCCGTCTTAATAATACTCCTTGCATTTTATGATCTCTATGGTTGTGATCCCAGAGATGTGTTTACACATGCCATAAGCAATGTTTACCTCCATGAGACTTCTGCCAGAAAATTATTCACCTTGGGCTTTCAGCCAAGGCAGTGTTTCTGCAGAGTAAGTAGGTTTTACAGTTGGAAGAGAAAATACAGAAGACAGTTTATTTTAAACCCCAGTGGCTTTTTGAAAACACTTAGAAATCTGGAGTTTTATAAGTGCTGACAAAGACACCTCAGCAGGGACAACACAGGCTCAGGGACTCTGTCAATGAAGTCAAGCAAAAACCTCTACATCTGAACTCTTGTTGAAAAAAGGCCTCCTGAACTTCCTAAGGTACCAGCTGAGGTGTCTCAAATGTGCTTGAATGGCAAAGTCATTTTTAAGTGTTAAGAACACCATATCATACCCAGACTAAGCAGAAAAAATACAGGAAAAACAGAAGGAATAGTAAAAAAAAAGAGTGAAACAAGTCAGAATGCAAGGACTTACTCAGCCCTGTAATGATTGGGCCACTTCCAGTGGGACTCTGACCACCTGCTCCTACCCCTGCTCTGCCCACACCAGGGGAGAATCCATTGCTTCCTGGGATGGGAATGAACCCTGCTCCTCTTGGTCCGAAGCCATTGCCCCCCGGAAGGAACCCATTCCCTCCTGCTCCGCCGTGCCAGGAGCTGCCTCTGGCAGGGGCATGGTCCACACACAGCCTGCGGTGTTCATCTGTCAGACAAGAGGGCATAGAGAAGCACAGACTAGGTCAGCCTTTCCAAAACAGCTCAAAAGGAAAATACAGCTCTCCTACGTGCTACAAAAACCAGGATGGCAACTCCTCATCTCCCTGATGTCACGTGTTTCCTCTGCCACTCCAAAGCTCAGGCAGCTCACCTGGTTGTCACAGGTGTTGTTTGAGGAAGGACACTAGAAATAATAAAGAGGAATGCTGTAATCTACAAATATTTCTTCAACTATTTGTTGAAACCTTCTTGTTCATGTGTTGACAGCAGCACTAACTTCCTGGTCTCTCAGAGATGTTGATAAAGAAAATACCTTTCACTAGGGATATGGACTATTGCTCTCTAAGCAGAGCTGAAAGAACAACTTAAAACTGATGCATTCTGGTTCAAAGTAAGCCAAAATGCAATAGAACAAGAGAGCAGCTGTTCCTTTAAATCAAAATTAACTATGGACCCTAAGAGTCATTTCCTTTTTTGAGCCTGACCACAAAATCTTTCCCATTTCCCAAAAACTATTTCCAAAGTCAACAAAAGGACATTAAAGAAACAAGTGCCAAACAACCATGGACCAAAAAGAAAAATGGTTAACAGATGGTAATATGAGTATTAAAAACACGGAAATGAGCAATAATGCAATCCATGACCTTCTTTTTATCTGTTTAGCCTGCATTTTAAAGCAGTTTAAAACACTCCAGTGACCTCCATCCAAAGCAGAAGGGACAGCAAGGAGGAGACAATCAAACCAGCCGACCATCAAGGCACTCACCAGATCGTCTGACAGGACACGCCTCTGGGACAGAGCCACTGGCCCAGCACAGGCCGGACTCACAGCAGCACTGCCTTCTGGTGAACCTCCCGGGCAGCTCCTGCGCACAGCGGCCACTCACGATGCTGGAGAAACAGGCGCTTGTTCTCTCATCTGGCAGTTAATTTAAAAACAAACACTAAAAATAGTGACATGAACTCTCAAAGCTGCCTTCCATTGTTCACTTGATGTGAGGATGAAAACGCTTTACAAGTTGTATTAAAAATACAAAACCAAAACCAACCAACCAAACAAAAACCCCCACAACATCCAAACTGCACCCAATAATTATCTGACCCAAGTATTCCATACTGGATTCACTGCAGGATCACACAGATGCAGTGGCATTAGTCTTGCATTAATCCACCATGCAATCTTAAAGTCTGCTCAATCTAACAGGAAATACGGATGATATAAAAGATACAAAGCAATACAAATAAAAACTAGATACATATATAAAAAAGCCTTATTATGGCAAAACCCAAGATACTTTGTGTAGCAACAGCAACATCAGTAAATTCATTTAAAGATTTTTTTCCTTGGTCTAGATATATTTAACTGAAAAAATGCTATTCTGCTCTGTAGACTGAAAGTACAACAGTATTTTTAGTAGTGCCATGTGAAAACTACTGTCCTTCTTTTATTGTCACAGTCCTGAATGCTGACTAAAAGTAAAGCTCAATTAATATGAGGATACATGGTGCTAATTACAGTAACTGAGCAGATACTGATATTTTGTTTGAAAGCAAATATTCATCTTAAACTAGGTAGAATAAAATATGTTGTATTAAGGTTTACATTCTTCACTTTTCTCCTAAGTAACTGAGAAATTACACTTCACGGAGTATATTAATTATACTGCAATATGACAGAACACAAGAACTTTCAGACACATTTTCTTTGTAACATAAGGACCTGCCCTTTGCAGACTAGAGCATGTGATTTTTCTGCAGCTGGTTTTGGGAGCTGACTTTAAAAATCAAATTGTAAAACATGCCAAAAATCCATATAAATTTTGATCATATTGGAAATCAGAGGCTTTCAGTATTCCTGAGCCTAGCCACAATGCATTTGAAGTTGGCACTCCTCAGATGAACCTGAATAACAGAAGGTGGTTACATTGTTTAAAAAATGATTAATTCGAAATCACTTGTAGGTCTCGTGCTGCTACTGGCTTACATCATTTATTTGCAATTCAGAAATCCCTTCAGAATCCCTTCCCCAACATGAGAACAAAGAGCTTTAAGATATCTGAAATAAGAAGAACCACATGAGATCTAGAGAAGACATTATTTATTGTTAGCAATTGTTTTTTATGCGTGGTATGCAGTATTTATAATTAATTGATCAGAATGTTTTGTATCACATACTTGACACATGGACCTCTATATAAAGAAATCACCATATGTGGAAATAAGCATAATGGGTTTTTACAATGTAGGGATAGCTATTAAACAAACTATCCTGTAAAAAAAGCAATCTATTGAAACCCAACACTTGGTTTGCTTCATTATCTGTTTCTGAAAAATTACTGGCACATCAGCATATGCTACTTAATGCCTTTTGAGTTTATTTTTGTGCCTTACGATGATCTCTAAAGGTTAAATTAACCTGTGTGAGATGGGACTTGAAGCACCAAGTAGGGATAAATGTTTGCTCCTTTAGAACCAAAGTGAGCTTAACTTTTGTGCTCATCAGATGCAGATTCGAGAAACAAATATAATTAACAATTCCTATGTTTGCCTGGACAAGAGAGTGAGGCCCTGGGGCACCTACCAAGAGTGCAGGATCCATCCACAGATGTGACATAACCCCATGGGCAGATGCAGAAATAACTTCCCACAGTGTTGGAGCAAACTCCACCCTCACAAATTCCTGGGATGATGCTGCATTCATCAATATCTACCCAAAAAGGAAAGGACATAGGATAATTAGCAAAGCATTTGTAAATGCTCCTTTTAAAAAGTGGGAAAAAGAGCTTTTCTGAAATGAAGTTTTTATTCAACTCAGGCTGAATAAATTATTACTGGTACTTGCATAGTGAAAATAGTTTTGTTTGCCACTTGTTGGAGGTTTTCCTTATACATGCACTGGGTGCAACACTTCAACTCACAGAGTACAGAGAGCAGGCTGAGATTTCCTCTGAACAACACAGACCAAGTGCCACCTTTGAGAAGCACAGAACAGCTACAATGGAATGCCAAGATACACATTCTGCTTTCAGGCTGAAGGGAGAAGGATGGTACAGCCAGCCAGGACACTCTGGGCTTCCTGTGACCACACAAAAATTGCTCATGAGATCTGACTGCTTTCTGGCCCCCTAACATTCCAACTGTAAGAATGAATTTTGGCCAAGCCTTCAAATGGAAACAAACTTTTTGATCCATGCAAATGTTTCTGCTAACTGAAGGCAGTGGTCTCACCTGAACGCTGAGGCAATGTCGTGTGTGAATATGTATAAAGTGAGATGTCACCAGGCTGATAAATGAGCTGCTGTGTGTAACGAGGGGCTGCCAAATTCCAAACCAGTGGTCCCACAGTGCAAAGCCCATCAGAGCAGTGAGTACTAGAGTTTGTAGCTGGCAAGTGAAAGGCAGATGAAGGAAGTTTTTCACCACCTCTGCAAAGCTGCAGGTTGCAGACCATCCTTCCCAACTGGCTACATGCACGGGAGTTTAACTCTGTCTAGGGCTCTTGTCCAAGAATGACAGGAAGCTGGGAAGGGAAAAAAGTACCTTCCTGAAATCTAGGCAGTGATCAGAGTGGAAGGAAGACTCCACGGGCTTCTGCACATGGAGAGAAAAACCAATTAACATGGATAACCCTTGTGGAAGAATAATTTATTTAACTTACTTAAACTTAACTTACTTAACTTAAAGTAATTAGATTTTTTGTTTCACTGGTTTTTGAGCCAAATCCCTGTCTCTCCTTCCCCCTCCCTGGTTCCTGCACGTGCAATTATTTCAAAATATCTCTTTTACTTCTGACTGGAAATTCTGAGACTTCATCTCAGGAAGGGCTATATTTAGTGTGGCTGATTGAAAACATTACCCATTTTCGTCCCTTCCCCCCTCCAAAATACATAAATTAATGGTCTCAGGGAAAATGCTCCAAAGATAAGTTAAGAGGAGATGCTATTTTAAGGGTGAAGACTGGTGGCATGAATGGTTCCAGTGCTGCACACAGATGGGACAGCCAGTCTCAGTGTGAGAAACAATTTAAATGTGTGACAAAAATTTTTCAGATTTATAACCCAGTGAATTTCTGCCAAAAAGACCCAGCCTACCTACCTGCAATTCAAAATTCATGGCTTTTACTTCTAGGGAAAGCAGGGGTTTTTAAATAACTGAGTTACAAGTACCAGAAATGGAGCTCTCAACTGCCAAATTCTGGGAAAGGGTTGCTTGAAAATAGTTTTAGTCTAGAAAATAATATTAGAAAGTAGTAATATCTGTTAGGACTAAGTCTGAATACCACACAGTCTAATGAAATTATACATTGAAGCAGGAAAATCTGAAATACAACTATTTCTTTTAAAGGATTCTTTCCATTTTGGTGCCACTTTTTT
>VZRO01001162.1:0-12982 GCA_013397915.1 Daphoenositta chrysoptera | reverse complement strand
TTTTTTTTTTTTTTTTTTTTTGTAATCATTGCACTTGGGTTTAAGTACATTTGCAGAGAAGTTTGCATTTAGTTCCTGAATCCATGCTGATTTAGCCAGCACACTACCATGTCCAAAATGCAGCAGTTAGACTGTAACTGGATTAAGGACTTTATCAAAGGCATAAACTTTCTTTTTTTTTTTTTTTTTTTCCCTAAATAACCAGTGCTTACTGCTGCTTGTTTACTTGGAAATCAAATATTTCATCTCTGAAGTACTCTAAGGAGTGGTGGGGCTAGACTGGGTGATCCCCAGAGATTCCTTCCAATCCCAAGTATTCTGTGATTCTGTGAACCTTGACATGACTTAGCAACGTCTAAAGAGAAGATGGTTCCACCATTTTTTGATGCACAGCCCAGCCAGTAGCTCCATCGCAAGTAAAATGTGGTGTTTGTCTTCTGACCCTGGGGCCTCAAAATGCATTTATTACACACAGTACGCCTGCGCCTTTTGTCACTTATTAACACTTAAATTAAGTTTCCTGTGTCAGCAGATCAGTCGCTAAAAAACCACTGTGTGTCTGACACAGTTTTAGAAGTTGAAGATGTCAAGGAATAGTGAATTAATGGCAGCAGCAGCAGGCAATGAACACCTTCCAGAAACAGTAAAAGTATCACTGGGGCCCCGAGGTGAATTAAATTTTAAGCTCTATTGGTTCCATTAATTTCTTCCCATTTTTTTCAGAAGGCAAATAGATGTTGAGCTTTGCTGAAGCCTGAAAAGCCAATCCCAATGCTGCAATGCAGTGCTTGTCCAGTGAAGGAAACACAAATGGTACCACTATGAAAGGTGAAGTCTTTGAATCACATGCACTCTCCTGCTTCTCTCTGATATTGTATGCTAACTATTCTACATCATATTTCAGTGTAAAGAAAGCAAGCATATTCAACTTTCATGTTAGCTTAAAAATATACACACACTACAAGACTGATGCTTTTCTCAGTATTACATTTTGCTGAAAACCCAAGTTTGTTTTAATATATTATTGGTATTTCGGGACTGAGAAAAGGCAAAAAGAACGAAAGTATTTTATTCAAAGGGCTTATTTTATCAATTGCTTCCTAAATGCTGTTTTAGGATATAAGAATTTTTTTTTTCTGAATATACAAGCAAATTGAAATGAAGGTTGGTTTTTTTTTTTAGTATCTTTGACAGGCTAAATCATACAGGAGTTTTAGCATTATTAATGATTCATTTACTCACACTTTAAAACCTCAACCACATTAACACAAGAAACTTTTTACCATAAACAGCATATTTGATTAATAACCCTTTAGAAACAGTTCTAAAGACAAAAGTTCAATATGTTACGGATGAAGTAGAATGTTTCTATGTGTTCATAGTCTAATTTTTGTTAGGTGAAAAAAGATTTTGTGCTTTTGCAGCCTTCTCTGCAAAATGCCTGTGGGATTTGCACAGCTACCCTTAAACATGCACCTTCCCTTTCTCATCTGTGGGTTATTTCTCAAAAAAACTCTGAAAACCCAAAAAGATCAGGAAAAATAAATCCACTCACATGTTAGACAGAAATTTTGGAGGGTTTTTTATTTATTATGGTAGTAACAGCAATTATCCAAACAAAAAATTCTCTCTTTAATTCTGCCTGGAATATGTATGGGGAGTGTCTTTGTAATTAATTTGGCATGTGGGCACTAAAAGGTGAATTGGCCATGAATATAATGGAAAACTCTTGGTTCTTCCTCTGCCTCCTAGAAAGCAGAAATACTGCACACACCAGAAATAATACCAAGATATTTTTCCCTGTTTTGATAATTATTTTCACAACAGCAGGATGTGATCCTAGATGACATTGGCGATATTTTCAGTAACTCAGACACATTAATACGGACTACTAGATTACAAAAAAAATCATCACTCTTTCTTGTGAATTTGGACCTTCATCTATCTGTCTTCTCTTTCTTGTCCAGTTCACATCAGTGCTTTTAATGTTTAGACAGTGTATTCCTAGTACAGAACGGGTATTTTTGGATATTATCTCCTGTAATGGCTATATGCACTTAACAATGTCGGCAACAGCAGCAGGAAGAAGAACCTTCCTAGTTCTACAATCTACTCAACCATCACCACTTTTCTCTCCTTAGAGCAAAAAATTAACTGTCTGCACAGAAAGGGTGTGGGTGGGAAATGGGACTGCTGAGGAATGCAGGGAGGAGCTGAGAAAATGTCCAACACAGAATTTCTGCCATTATGCTGCTCCTAAGGCCATGTAGCAGTAGCAATAAAGTTCATTGAAGTGGAACACTGAAGTTCCTCCTGTCTGAATTCTTGGAATGAGGGATGTCTGAACAGCTACTATTCCCATTTAAGACATGACTGAATAGAAACTTCTGGGGGGAAAAAAAAAAAGAAACACAGCCAAAAAGTCTAATTTTGATTGGGTTTGCTTCTCTCAGATTTTTTAAAACCTGTTAATGGTAATAATGAAGTAACAGTACTACTGCAATGTTCTATACAAGAACATTACCCAGAAAACATAAAGGTGCTGAAGACACATTTAGGATTGCATCATGCAAATCCTGTGAAGAGCAGGAGCAGGAAGATGATCTTCTTGGAAGATACTTCTTGTAAAACTTGGATATCTAATACATACTGAAAATTATGACCCATTTTCCAACAGCAAGGCTTGCAAGATCCACTGATTTTGAGTTGTTCACACCAACTCCCAAACGTGGATATCTACTGATGTCAGCATTCACTTCAAAAATGCCAAACACTTTAAGTATGGACTGAGTGAGCTAGGTCTAATCGATACATGTCAAAGGTAGTTTTACTAAATACCAAAGGGGGTTGTGTTCCTTTAACTGAAGTTTTTTTAAATCTGACATCCTTGACAGAAAGAAAAGCACTGAAAAGCAGGAAAGAGCCCTCTAGTTTTCTTCTAAAACCCTCAGAGAAAACATTTTGTTTCTTCCGACCTTTCTATTGAGGATGGCAGAGCACCAGAACAGGCTTCCCAGGGAGGTCTGGAGGCATTTCAACCCCACATGGACACGCTCCTGTGTCACCTGCTCTGGGTGACTCTGCCTTGGCAGAGGGTTGGACGGGATGATGTCCAGAGGCCCCTTCCAACCCCAGCCATTCTGAGATTCTGTGATCTTATTTTAACAGACTCGGCACGGTAATGTGGAGTTTGGAAAGGCAAAGAGTGTCACCTCCACTCCCTTCCTGCATCAAGGTGATAATTCCTAACAGATCCGACATCGTGCTACCAACAATGCTGTTCACACCACAGAGCTTAAGTGAGGAGTAGTTACCAGTACTCAGAGCTTGAAAGGAAATGTCTCAATTGCTGGAAGTAAAGGCAATGATTCCATGAAATATCGAAATTCTGTCTCTCCTTTTCCCCGAAGAAAGGCCAAGCATCCATCATGTGTGCCTTGCCATCATCTTGTAACATTGCATGCTAAGGCTAGCTGACATAAATACAATCTGAGCTTCCTATTTAGCAAGTACATGCCAAAAACGTAGCAAAAATGATGGCTGTTCAAACTTCCTTTGTTTATCCATCACACAAAGTAGACTACCACATTGTTTCTATGCTCCCCAGTGGAATTTAGCCATGTGGTTAAATGAGTAACTTAAAACTATTTGCCACAGGGAATATACTCTCAGAAAAAGAAAACACAATTATTGTGGGCATGGGTGCTAAAGATCACCACTGATCTCTCACATAATTCAAATGAAGCCCCAGAAGCTATGCCAGGGTCAGTTTGGCAGAGCAGATTCAAGGACCCATTGTATGTGGCCAAGTCATACAATGGAGCTTGACTTGGAGATTGCAACAGACACCCCTTCTGTAGAGCACTGTTTCTGTTCATGACACTGTTATGAAAAGGTTGTCTAAAACATATTAATCACTTCAAGATGAGTGGCAAAACATAAACTCTTGCTTGCAGGCAGAGGCCTATCTCTGACATACAACAAAAAGTGACATCAAATATTTTTCCTTAGTATTGATTAATAATATTTTTTTTCCAGGCCACTTAAGTTTTGTTCTCTATGTACAGCAGCAAAAACCTGGAGGAAGAAAAGCACACCCGGATTTTATCTAAGACACAGACCACACACAAGGAAAACAGTGATGTTGTTTCAAGTGGACTGCAAGGTTTTCAAGGTGACTGTCACAGGCAGTTCCAGTCAGAGGCTCACCTTGGCAGGCCCCAGTGCGGATATTTGGGATGAAGCCGCGGCGGCAGGGCTGGGGCTGGGCAGGACACATCTCGCAGGGGTGGCCCCACGCACGCCCCATGGTGGCACAGCACAGGGACTTTGTGCAGACAATCCCAGTCAACTGGCCCTGGCACATCTGCTTCTTCACTTGTGTGAAACATGGGCCTGTCCTGTAATCTGTGGGGGGGAAAAAAAAAGCAAGTTCACGGTATTATAAAAGGCACTGTACTAGTAAGTACAGAAGGAATTTTTTTCTAATCCTAGATATCTATACTAAGAAAATTCCATGGAAATTTAAGCCATATTACTGCTTACAGAAGTTGCATGACACCTTCCACTGACAATAATAATTTTCACGAGGTTATCGTACCTTTCAAGTTACTTCTTTCTGAAAGATACAAGTAAATGAAAGGCAGCTGGACATAAAACTGCTCTTGAGCATTCACAATGTATCCACTAAAATCCATAGTAAGCAAATGAATTTTACAAATGAAAGAGAAGATCAAATTAAGCAAACAAGAACTGGAAACTGGTTTTCTTGTTCCTAAGCTACTTCATGGTGATTTATGGGAGGAAGCTACAGACCACAGCAGCCACACATTTTTTCACTCCGCATTGATGAAGATCCACGCCAAAGAGTGTCACAGAATCATCATTCCTGCTGAAATGCCTGTTGCAAAATAGTGCTACCAGAGAGGACTAATTGGCAAACCACCACTTATTTTCAGAGGAAAACCATGAGACAATAAAACCTATCCAAGCTATACGCAGTACACTGAATGAAGCATAGAAATGATATGAAAATACACTTCTGGTAGAATTCCTGTGAAGAGTTAGTTCATGAAGTTTGAACCTGTAAAACGGGAATATTTTTTTACATTATGAGTTAACACAAACTGGGTTCACCAATTAACTGAAATTCTCTAGGAATAAATAAAGAAGAGATAGTTGCTCTAAGCCAGATTTCACATCCTTATGGAAACTCATTAAAAGTGAGGGGAAAAAAAAAAAATTGCTAACCTCTCAATCAGTAACATGAGAGAAGGCACAACATGGCTGCTCCAGCTACTATTCCATCCTCTTTTTTTCCTACCAGAAGCAGACTCCAATAGCAATGTGTGGGTCACACACTGTCTCCCACACACTTTCATTACAGTTCAGCTGGTCTCACAACCAAGCTACAAATGGGACAATGCTGATTTTCTATAACTTGATACTTTCACGCTGAAGAAATATGAACTTTGACATCTTTGGAAAGGAAAAAACAAATGGTCTTCCCAGTGAGATTTTATACTAAGCTTCTGGGCTCTTAAATGAAAGCTCAAACAGAAATCAATGTTCTGCTTCCTATCTATGGTAAGGGTCACACAGGGATCAGTCTAGGAAAGACTTCTGCACAGTTATTTATTCATATTGGTGGTCAATTTCAGCTGGGCTGTTCACTTTAAATAAGGTCAACCAAGTTCACAAGTACCCACAACAGAAATGCCTGACAATAAAAGGACATTAGAAGATCTTAAATACTCAGTAAGGCCTATGAACTTTAATATTTCTTGATTATCAATACAAAATAGTGTTCAAAGTTATACTTTGAGCTTCTACTGTGCCCATCAAGCTAAAAATATTGCACTTTGAGTAAAATAAATACATAATAAAAAGAAAATCCTGTCATTGCTCCATACACTCAAATGGAGTTCAGTTCTCCATGGGGGAATGCCCTCTATAGTGAAATCAAATAATGACTTACTATACACCTTTAAATTTCCAAAACTTGCCTTCAGCAGGTCTGACAATCATGACATCCCAGCTCACTTTGCAATTCCTATTCAGGAAAAAAGTAGTTCTGCTGGAAAGTATTGTATTTTTATAGCAGCACTTCTCTGAGATACAAATTTTTGTGGGACCAATCTTTGGATATCACAGTAAGAGTAGAAATTCAAACTTGAGGGGAATCTGTTTAATGGCTGGTGACCCACAGGAATATTCTGGCCAAAGATATGCCTGGAATAAGAAGCCTGGAATTCAATCGGAGGAAATTAAACTTGAAACTCAGATTAGAGTTGTGAATTTTATCTGAGTTCCACGACTTTCCCATAAGACTCGAAATGGTTGTGTGTAAACTCTGTCAAAACCAGCAATGAAACGTTCAGTTTAGAGATTATGTTCAAAAGAAAGATTGGAGAATACAACCAGGCTCCGAAGTGTGTTTGTTCAAGAGAATATGAATGAGTCAGGTACAAGAAGGAGTGATACCAATACACCTACTGCTTACTGTACCCTATTAATTAGAAATATATGCTCTGGAAACCTATGCACAGGTGCCTACCCGTGCCTTAATTAACAGAGAATGCATTAATCTAATGTTCAGATTCTGTAACCAAGCAACATTCATCAGCATAAGCCTGCAGCATGATATCTATTCAGAAACATGTTTTATAAAAATATTACTATTTTAAAATACTACTGTAATTTAAAATATTATCCATAAAACGTACACCTATTTTAAAAATCTTTATTTGTTTAGTTTAGCCATGAAGCCCAAAGATAAAGAGACTGATTAGTGGCTGCTCTTCTATCCTAAGAGGAAAAGATAAGATTTTAAAATATAAAGTGAAGGCAAGCATGTTCAGGTTAATGGTAAAGGTCAGCTGTTTAGACAAAGATCTGTAGTCACACAGTAAATGTTTACATCTGGGAAGCAAATACAGTAAAAGTAGATGCTATTTTGAAGATACTTTTTTGCTGCAAACAAAGCTGTGAATTTGTTTCAGGAATTTTTCCACACAGCCAGTCAGACTACATTATTATAGTGGTTGATCAGACTTTAAAACCTCCCATTTATGAATCAATCATCTTTTCTATAAGGGTTTTCTTGTCTTATTCTTAGGTGTTTCTTCATTTGTTCCTTTGCCAGCACTGCTGATGGAATAATTTTGCCAGAAGGAACATATGTTGAACATAAGTTATAAATTATTTGTTACTCTAGAAAGAGTAACTGCTTTGGTAAAAGAAAGTGATCTTCAGCACATGTGTTATACAGGTTTTTTATTTAACTTCAGAAAATTATATTCAATATGCACCATGAACTGAAGAATGAAAATCTTTATCAACAATTCCAGTTGTTAATATAATTAAACTTAATGAGAAGCACTTTTTTCCTGGCATCAGGAAAAAATCAAAGCATGGACTTCAACATTTAACTATGCTGAACATTTCTATTCTGTCATAAAAGTGTGTATTTTGCATTCTCAAATTCAACAATCATGGTTGTTGGGATTTTTTCCATTAATTCCTTTTTAAAATTCTAATTCTACCTGTAATTAAAAAAAAAAAAGAAAAAGGTTAACTGACAGGAGCCTGAGACAAGGAGTAGCAATTTTAAGAATTCTAGTCTTGAGTATGGTCCAGTATCCATCTATTTTAGTTTTCTTCCTGTACCTCTGGCCAAATAAATGATTCAGATACGGTGTAAAAAACCTGCTGCAAATAGATACGGAATCTGCCACATGTCCTCTGTGTCTAATACCTAACTAGCTAAAAACCTGAAACATAATTTTTAACATCCCAAATACCATCTGCTGTCACTCAGGACAAAACACTAAAATATTTTGGTACATATATAAGGATCCAATTTCTATCTGAATTTTGTCACAGCTCCTGGCCATAAAAATTTCACCTCTTCCCAGGTAACATGAAAAAGTGAGGCATGAAGAAAATTTAAAAAGTAAGTACACATGTTGGAATGCCCATTGCAGGATATTGGGAAGAATATTAAAATTTGAGTCTCCTTTTGTGGGAAAGCATAGACTGAAATTTTAAATGAAGGCTCCCAATACCAAAATACTGTTCCCGTGAGAAGTCCAACAGGGGCGCAGTGCCAGTCTCCTGCACCCAGCCTGCAGAAGGGGAAAGCACATTGTCACAAACACTGTATTTCGCCTGTGAGCACTAGGAAGATTTAGCGGGAAGGAATGGTGAAGCATCTTCCATCATTTTTATTTAAACAAAACCCCACCGAACCATAACTAAATAAGGAAGCAATGCATCTGGAAACAAACATTTTTTTAACTAGAAGCTACTTAGAAGATTGATACTTCTATTACTAAAAACAAAACGCTGAAAATATTAAGCATGTTGATCAGTACGAATCACATCAGGAGTGAGTAAAGGAGGGTGTCTGAGATAGGCCTTCACACCCCATGTCAATTAAAGAACAACACCTAATATTTTATTAATGTTTCACTTCCTTACAAAACAAATTTTCCTTTCATAGGACTTTTTACAGAACCTCATTCCCCTAAGAAAGATTTAGGAAATGCTAAGAATAGATGAGAAAATAAATAACTTCAACTTCCATGATCTCACTTGCAGGCTCAAGTAGAGTAAACACTTTATTATTATTATTAATGATACCTCAAAAATCCATTTCATACATCAGCATTATTAAATTAACAACCTAATACATGGGACCTGCTTGCTGCAAGGAATTAAGTACTGTCAGCATTTCCAGAAGCTTCACTCTCTTCTAAAAGAAAAATTAATACAGTGGGTGAAAGTCCAAGAGACTGAACTCTATTGTCAGGGAACCTTCAGAGTGGAGACATTAAGTTCATACTGGCAAAGACCTGAGGTTAAATTCACTGTGCTAAAAGATACTCCAACAGGAAATTAGATGGAGAAACAACTGTCCTTATTTCAACTCTGATAGGTGGCAAATTTCCCCATAATTTCTGCGAACACTCAGAGGTCTCCAGACATCTTAAATTCTTTTTGGCTGCTTGTTGCAGAACCTGCTCATTGCTTACTGACGAGATTTTTCAATGAAACTCTCAGAATCTTCCCCTTCGCAAAGTGAAATCTTAATGTTTTGATAAATGAAAGTGTAGTCAAGATCCATCTTCCCGCAAGGGGAAATGCTATGGTATTCCATGGATTCCTAGCAAGGAATCATCAGGACTGCAAGAGCAAGGCATGCTCAGTTCTCCCACTGATTCTGCATAAATGACAGCATTGCCCTGGTGCTTCCAAAGAAAGGGAGATCAGGGCTTTCCTTGACAAGCTTTTCATCTGAGTATGAAAGAGTTGGCAATACTCGTAATTGTCCTTGGGCTCACAGCACAGATTTGAGATTCACACACAGGTAAATATTATTCTTCTTACTCGACTCCAACACCTGCAGATTGTAAGTCACATTAATGCAATAAGCTATTTAAACATTTTAGAAGTGCATATGCTTATTAAGTGTTATCTAAAATTTATTGTCTTTCAATGTTTTGAGCAACTTTATATGGAAACTTGGGGGGCTCTTTTGCTGCCAACACTGAGTACACAATAAAGGACATTTCAAAGGTAACAAGAAGGTAGATGAATTGTACTTAATATTTAAAAAAAAGAATTTTTTTCAAAGGTGACATCCAAAAAGTTATGGTAAAAAGACTGCTGGCTGGAAATGAAGAATGAGTCTCTCGGAAAATGAAAGAAAGTTGGCAATGCTATTAATTTCTCTTGGAAAAAATAATCTGTGGGCAGAACTGCTATTTAGACTGAGGAGTTCTTATAAGCCTGAATAGTAAAATCAAAGCCTCCTTTCCTTAACTTTTTCTTATTAAGAAACTTGTGTGTGAAGTCCTTAATTAAATTTTAATACAATTAAATTTATCGTTAATGTAAACAATGATCACACAAGTCTTTTAAACATTTTAAATTGCTGATAACTCGAAGTTGAGATATCTCTAGTAGGTTCTTTAGTCATTACCTGAAGCAATGACTTCTATAAAGTTTATTTTGATACATAAAAGGGAAAAGTAGCTTAGTGGAAAATGGTTTTGAACATTGATGTTAAATACATCATGAAGGCTTGGACTTTGTATACAGCTGACAGCTTCCATTTTCAGGCTGAAATTTTATTGCTCTTCTACTGGTCCCACATGACCTTTTCTGACCAGCTCCTGTGATGCAAAACTTCCCATCAGACAAACTCCTGTGACTGATCGGGTAACTTAACAATACACACTTGACAGCTAAAAAGGAAGTGGAGGGCAGCTCTAAATGAAAGAAGGAAAAGCCCCAGGATCAGTGCAGGAATCTGTGTGGGCTTAGTAGCTTCTAGCAAAATTCCAGGTTCCACCAGTACTTCTGTCATGTCCATTCTAAGCACATTCTCATTTTCCTCTGGCTGGAACAGCAGCAGCAGCTCTTTTCCAAAAGCAACAACTCCATGGTTCACACAGACATTTTTATATAATTGGTATTATGTCAGTTTTAAGCAGATAAAGTCTTAGTGTAGTAATACCTACAGATCTTAAAACTTTTTTTTTTTTAAAATTAGAAAGCAATTTATTCTCACACACCTAAGCACATGGGCGGGAAATGGTAGAATAGCAGATAAACGACCATATTTCTGCAATAAAATGCAATTTTGTGTAATCTAGCTGAACACTGAAGAAAATGCTTCTAATCCTTCAAGATACAAAACATTTTGGAAAGTCACACACACACACCAAAAAAAAGCACAGAAATACACAAACATGGAAATACTTCGCTTTTGCCTATTATGGAATTTAGTGGTTTTCAGAACTCAAGTATTTCCTTAAAAACTTCTTGGAACAAAATGTTTCCATGTGTATCTGAAATGTCATACACTGACTGATAGAAAATTTCTAGTGTAGACTGAAAACTGGGAGAGAATTATTCCTGAATTTTCGTTCCAGCAAGATGTCCAATTTTGGTTTGGTTGGATCTCCTTGTAAATGTATGTATTTCCTTACACTCCCACAGGACCTGCTACTATATAAAGATGGCATCTGAGCTGGGACTCTAATGAAATCCTTCCATGAGTGAACACTTAGCACACAATCTGACAGACAGTGAAATACCAATCATCAGTCATTGCAGGGAGTCAGAGCCTGAATCACCCCTGGGCAAAGTGTACATGGAGGCAAAAAAGCAAAACGTTGTTTTATGGGTTTTTTTTTTTTTGCAAGATTCAGCAGTTTATACCAGCTACCCTAATATGATGCTTGTACATCTTTGCTTTGCTGAGATGTCTACAATATTCAAAGCAGTGAAGGAACTCCTTCATGCTTCCTGCTGCTCCTTCCTCTCATGTTTCTCCTTCAAAAATACCTTACTCATCAAAACTTGGACTCTGGAAAGCCACACGGATGCATATTAAGCTCTTAATTCTTTCACATCCCAGGAATTAAGAAGTCAACACCTTACTGCAAAGAAAATATGCTACTTTTCTTGAACATAATATGTAAACTTGAATTACACTGTCCACAGCCTCTTGATTCCCTTCTCCATGAAGTCAGCGCTTTTCAGTTCTATGTCAAAGGAACAGAATCCCAGAATCACTGAAAAGGAGGACCTTAAATTTAAAGATTGAAGTCTTCAGATAGGACACCCTTTTAAGAGTACTGATGAACAGTGTAAAGTGCACAGTATAGACTCCCACACTCCACCTTCACCTCCCACTCTGGAGTTCAGTATCATTCCTCACACCAAAGCCAGGGCTTTCAGAATGCACCCATACTCACAAAATGAAGAGGGAAAATATTTCATAACCAACTCCAGTGTAAATTAGAAAGGCATGCAAAAAGTCTCAGTAGACCAGAAAACCTAATAAAACCACAGACGTTGCTGCTGAATGCAATCTGGTTAATTATTAACCTAAGTAGGAAAACAACTGATTCACACATTACCCTTAGAAAAAAAAATAAACATATATACATATATTTCAAATGCAAGAAACACCTCCTCAGATGACTGTCTCGACTACTGTGATAATTTGAGTTCATAATAACCTAAAAACCCAGCCAACTACTATTTACTAGACTTCTGTCTGTGTAGAGGCAGAAGCACAGTTTCTGTTCTTCACATTTTTTGGATTTGTTCAGCAAAATCAAAGGGCTTTAGAGATTTACCTCTTGGGCTTATACAAGATTTTCAGGGAGACATTATAAAGTTGAGTATCCTTTAACAACCAAAATGTAGGAAGGAAGATAATTAAGATAATTTATATATCCTGTCAATACAGAAACAATTTAATCCTGTTTCTCACATAGCAAGTTATTAGTCTGAGGTGGAATAAACCAGTTTACTTTTGGCACTCTATTATTTTCCAGCCCTGGATGCAATGTGCTCTTGACTGGCTTCAGTAAACTATCCTAATAATACCTGAATTACTCTTTTCCATATATTTTTGTTATAGCAACTATAGCTTTTAAGATATTGCATAATTAATGTGTATGAAGACAGATATGGTTGACAATTTAAAGCAGATCCAATTTTCAGAATTTTAAGCCTTAATGCATAATTCATTTTAAATTGAACCATGGTTTAGAATCAAACATTTTCTTTGGTAAATAACTGTCATGCCATACTCCACTGTCAGAATTGTTCCCTGTGAGGAACACAGGGTGCCCAGAGAAGCTGTGGCTGCCCCGTCCTTGGAAGTATCCAAGGCCAGACTGGACTTGGAGCAACCTGGGTTAGTGGAATGTGTCCCCTGTGACAGGGGGAGCTGAACAAGATGATCTTTGAAGACCCTTCCTGGTGAAATCATTCTGTGATTTTATAAATCCATGATCTTCCAGTTTCCCTTTTTCACCTCTCATAGATGCCGTTTAGGTACCAAACCCAAGATACCTACATTTAACTGCAAACACTGGTTCTCAACCTGAATTCGGTTCTTATTCAAAACTCCCCAGTAGCTTCTCTGGGATTTCTGCCAGACTTAGCAGTGCAGGAG